>SNVD02002371.1:0-16226 GCA_013180625.2 Boswellia sacra | reverse complement strand
GACAAAACCTCCACACTCATCTCCACGTGTGTGTATGACATGGGGTAGTCATATGGTTTGTCAAAAAGAAAACTTGAAATTAAAACAAACAAAATCAACAAACAACAACAACACAAAAACACCATTGATAATCAGATCAAACGAAACAAGAAAGAAATAAAATTCGACAACAACAACACACATTCAAATATACAAGTAGTTGTGATTGTGGCTCACATCTTCTCTGGTTTTACGTCCAGTAACGGCTGAAACGCCTTCTATGAGTCGGGGATTTGCTTCCCATCCAGTTTTCTTATAACCTGGCAAACAGGGTCGTTTTTAGTCAGATTCCCTAGACTATAACACTGCAATTCATCACGAAATTGTGTCCATAGATTAAGCAATTCACGCTGAACAAGTCCACAAGAATGTGACTCGAGAGTTAACAACATATTATCCAGCGACTCATTACTCAAACCATTCTTAATAAATGAAAGTTTATCTTCTCTATTCCTGGACGCAAAACTAATGAACGACAAGTCTGGTTACAATTCCATCTAGCACATTTATAACATACTTGTAACCTTTTCGCTCTTCGCCTCTTGGCGTAGTAGCTCTTTCCTAGACCAGGCATGTATTTTCCGAGATTAATGTCCGGCTCACCGGACAATCTCACCTTGGCTTCGATAAGCCATCGGATATCCGCAGGCACATTTAGGAGCATCAACGCCCAAAGTATAGTCATCCGCACTTTATAAATTTTATACACAGCATTTTGAGGAAGTGAAGGGAAATATTTACGAAGGTTTGACAAAAAGATATCAGCATCCATTGAAGAGAAGAAAAGGAGAGATATTACCGATAATGCGATTGAGTCTGTTCTTCTCCCAGATATGCACGTTTCAAACCTTCGAACAATGGCTTCAACTCCCGTTTGAATGTTTCCACAAGCTGCTACACAAATGAGCTCAAAGCACAGAGTAATCAAATTAAACAAAAGAAAGGAAAAGAAAAGAGCAGAAACGAAACTAAAGACACATAAAAGAGATAACAACACAATAGCAAACAAAAGTCAAAAATCAGTAAAAAATATAAAAACAAATGAGACAGATGGCAAAGAGAGATAAAACCTGATCAATTTGATGGCCTACAAAAGGAATCTCCTCGAGACACAAAAATCGATCATTATTACCTTATTTTATTTTTCTTTTTTTATTTATTTTGCAAAAACATTGGGTTGCCTCCCAATAAGCGCTTGGTTTAACGTCCTCAGCCCGACGTTTGTTCCATCATGGGAGGATCCAATTTCTGTTGTGCTTCTCTAATGGGCTTGGATCCTTCTTCTAACAAGATACAGTCAATGCATATGGATGGGCCTTGGATTTCAACAATTGTCCACTCAATAGCTATTTTGTGATCTGTAAGTATTCGGACGAGTTTATCTTCTTGTATTCGTGCAAGGCCCATTTCCATTGTAACTCGTAAAGTATCATTCTCACCCGAGAATCCATTATTCAAATGATCTGAAAGTGACTTAAGCTCCAAGGTATTGGCTTTCATCACAAAAGGAAGAAGTTTCTCATTAGATAAAGGCAATTCAATGTACGAAAAATCATACCTGTTTGTGATTATGGCTATAGTCTCATCTAAGCATGCCATAGCTTCCTCCATTTCTTTGGACATTTGTATCAACCTTCTTGGTTCTTCGAAACTTTCTATCCTTATGTGTTCACTAATAGCAACATCCACTCCATTCTTGCGAGTTAACTCAAAACATTGTTGTGGCAAATAATCAATAACATAAACTGCAAAAACAGAATGTAAGTCATTAGAGTACCTCATTTCCTCAAAAATATTAAAACATATCACCTTGCCATCCAACTCTATGGTCAAAGTGCCATAATGAACATCAATCTTGATTCTAGCAGTTTTCGAGAATGGCCTCCCTAAAAGAATCGGTGTTGGATTTGGAGATGTCTCATCCTCTATTTTAAGGACATAGAAGTCTGCTGGAAAAACCAATTGATTCACCTGCACAAGCACATCTTTCACAATTCTTTTGCGATATGCATTAAAATGATCAGCAAAACTAATGGTTTTAATACCAGTTTTTCGGGGCCAAAGTCCAAGATTTAAAGAAGCATAAATAGAATATGGTCATGACATTATAGCATTGCCACTCCTAAATCTAATTATAGCTCTTTCAAAATATAGAGTATACCAATGGGGTGCCTAAGGGAAGATGACGTAAATAGGTCTTTGCATTTCGGTGGAATTTTTCTTTGCAATACAGCTGAAACATTTCCCCCACACTTACCTTCTCATTTCCTTTCAACTTCCTCTTGTTGGTGCATAACTCTTTGAGAAATTTTGCATAACGAGGCACTTGCTTGATAGCATCCAGAAGTGGTATATTTACCTCGATTTTGTGAGAAATTTCCAGGATTTCTTGTTCTTGTTCCTCCTTCTTTGATTTTGCAAATCTGCTAGGAAATGATGGAGGAGTAACATAAGAAGGAATTTGAGTTTTAAGGTCTACCTTAGAAGATGATGTTTTGTTCATAGTGGAAGTGGTGTCATATCCTTCATCAGTTTGTGATTTCTTTGCCAGGTTTTGGATACTTGCCCCAGTTTCCATTTGCTCTCCATTTCGAATTTGCTCTCCACTTCGCAAAATTATCGCACAAGCATTCTCTCTTGGATTGATCACCGTTTGAGAAGATAATTTTTCTGAGTATTGGCCCTCGAATTTGCTCATGCTAGTAGCCAATTGTCCCATTTGATTTGCCAGGTTTTGGATACTAGCCCCAGTTTCCTGCTGGAATTGCATTGTGTTAGTGGCAAGTGCATTAACAATATCTTCGAGAGACATACCTGAGTTTTGCGAAGCTGGGTGCGGTGCTGGATGTGGCATTGGTGGTGGTTGCATTTGAAATGGTTGCTGCACTCTAGGTTGATTGAAACTTTGTGGCCGATTTGGTATCACATTTTGAGTGATTGGTTGATGATTCCAGTAACTAAAATTATGGTGATCTTCCCATCCAGCATTGTAAGTGCTAGAGAAAGGATCATACCATTGCCTCGTTTGTCCTGGAAATCCACCCATGGCATTGGCTTGTTCCATATATTCTTCTTTAAAGTTGGATACATGTCGATTGGATGCTCCATCGTAGAATATATCCCACATTCATAAGATTTTTGTATATCTCCTACAGCCATGTTTTCCACAAGAGAGTTTAGCTCAGAAAGTTGTTGTTCAATGTTCGGAGTGCTTACCTCATTTACTCTCCATGGTACTTGTGGCTCAAATCCGCTACCGAATTGATAGAAGTTTACTGCCATGTTTTCTAAACACAAACAATCAGAAAAGAAAAACAAAGAAAATATGAATCAACAATGAAAAACAAAATAACAAATCGATTAGAAAATCAATCCCCGGCAACGGCGCCAAAAACTTGATGCGTTCGAAACTAGCAAGTATACTAGTCGCACAAGTAATAAAGTGATGATTAAGATATCGTTCCCACGAGGATTGATTCTAATTGAATTTGTTATTTTCCAGCAACAATAAACTAAATGAAATAAGAATGCAAATTAAGAATAACAAAACAGAAGTTAATTTGAATGGAAGATCAATGAGAGAAATCTGGTTAAGGGATCCTTCTCTACCACAAGATATGGATTTGCGAATTAATCGTAGAATTGTCATCCAATTACAGCATTAAAGTTATCAACCGTAGATAACAATAAGCTCTGTTATCCCAATCTTTCCTTACTTTGTTGTTAAATAAAATAGGCTCTTTACTTAATCTCTATCCATTAAACAACCTAGAACAAGCTCTCTAAATTTATTCAATGGATGCATTATGAAAAGAAAGACAGGTTGATCTAAGCAATAAACACACAAGCTCGAATTATTTAACTTAGGTTGTATTCTCCAATTGCAATCTCTGATCACAATTTTGCTACTAAGGATTAGAAATTCAAGACAATTACAGCTGTCTCTTATACACATCTAGATGTGTATAAGAGACAGGATTATATTCAGTTGGCCACCCAAATACAATCCAGCAAGCAATCATAAGCATTAAACATGGGAAAATACAAGCAACTTCAATTAGAGAATTGGATAACAATTCTTGCACAATCAATTCATAAAAACCATATCAAGGGCTTTGAAATCACCCTCAACCAATTCAGATTTAGTTACACATATTCAGATAGAATACAAATACAATACCATATGGAGACATTCCAGAAAATGAAAGGGAAAGGGAAAACTTAGCAAATTTGATGAAATCTCTTAGGATTTGTAGTTCTTCCTCTTTCCAAGCCTTCAATCTCCTTCAAGAACTCCAAGAAATGAGAGAAATCCAAAGATGCAGCCCCCTCCCACGTTTTCCCCTCTTCAAGTTATAAAATAAAACCCTAAAATGTGTTTAAATACTCTGCTACAGTAACGTGCTACAGTGTCCCGTATTATACATGCTACAGTGATGTGTGGAATTACATTTCTACACTTCTCACACTGTTTTGATTACAACTTTCGGTACACTGAATGGATTCATAAACCGTAAATTTCTCCCAAAAGTAGACTTCGAGAGCTTTTCAACGGTATATGATATGTCATCGGGTTCATTGTATATCAATACAATTAAATCCGATAAGATGTTTGACTAGCAGAGGTGAAAATGAAGGGTTTTACTCCATTTTTGTGCAAGTTGCTCCAAAACTCCTACAAACATCAAAACCACACAAAAACATAAAAATACCAAGGAATATAGCAAAGAAACATGGACGAATTGATATGAAAATGATATATAAATCGACACTTATCATTGGAAATGAATAACCTCTTATTATAATAATCCAACCAATATGTGTGTGTGATAGAGTTTAATAAATGATGTTATTGGTTGGTTGAATTGTTGTTAACCTATAAGGGATTTAATGACTTCTAAATGGACACTGATCAGTGTGTTATGACTATGGCAATGATTAACAGAGAGGAAGGACAAGAAGAAGAGATAAACTTTAAACAACTGCTTGTCAAGAAATACAGGACAACGAAATTAAGAGGCGAGGCTAATCAAGTAAGTAGCTAGACCCTTATGAGGACACAACAGATGTTAACTATTAATGAAATGTGTTAATGATTGTGATTGTGAATATATGTGAGTTGTGTGGATGGAATGTGTATGGGGCCATGAATACATGGACCTTGATATAGGAAATGATTTAATTGGGGTTTATAAAAATTTATGCAATGTGTGATTTCACACACTTTGATGTGTATGTGAGTTACATGTTAGTGTAAATTCTCTATGTGTGAGATATAGAAATGTGAATATGCCCTCATATATGTGAATTTGTTGTGATATGGCTTAAATAACATTGCCAATGAAACGATGTGTGTATATGAAGAATGAAATACATGCCAAACATTCTAGGATACTAATTCCTCATGTGGATGACATGACAAATGAATTTCTATGAAATATCATGTGTTTTAGAGTTCCATGAATATGTATGAATGGAAAATGAATGAGACCAGTTATATGAACATAGTTGTGCAACGATATGTTTGAAATACATCGAAGAGTAATGGAAGGGTTGGCACTAATAAAGAAGTCAATAGGTTTCTATGCGTGTAAGAATGATGTCAATGTGCGGACTGTGCACATCCATAAGTGTTTATGAGATATGTAGACTTATTGTATTTATGAATGTATATGTGATTAATGAGAAGCCTACGTAGAACCTCAATTATGAAAGTGAACTGCAATACTTGATGTGTGAAGGCATGCATCACTGTGTGATGTGTTATGAATTTGAAATTACATGTCAAGCCCATGGGAATATATTGAATGTCGAATGTGAAATGTGATATCGTTAAATGCTAGCATTATGGTGAATGAATTGTGATAAGTTGTGATTGGGTTAGAAGCTTGATATAAAGCTTCATTTATGTGACTGAAGTGTGAAATGTGATATGTGAGTGAAAGCCTCATATAGAGCTTCACTTATGTGACTGAATGTGAAAACTAATATGTGAGTGGCATGCCACAACTTAGGATATTTGGCTCTTATAGCTTGAGGGGAGGTCTGGACCATGTGTTTCTCTAGACGAGATTCGGTGGCATGGGCCCGGTATCACCCGGATTGTCAGACTAGCCTCGTGCTATTTCAGGTGTAGGCAATTGAATGGATCCATACTGTCCCGTACTCCCATGGCTTGAGGGGAGGTCTGGATCATGTGTTTCTCTAGATGAGATTCGGTAGCATGGGCCCGGTATCACCCAGATTGTCAGACTAGCCTTGAGCTATTTCATGGGTAGGCCTCTGAATGTATCTGTACTGTTCTGTATCCCCATGGCTTGAGAGGAGGTCTGGACCATGTGTTTCTTTAGATGAGATTCAGTAGCATGGGCCCGGTATCACCCGGATTGTCAGACTAGCCTTGAACTGATTCATAGTTAGGCCTACATATGGGAACTGACTGTGAAATGAAAAGTCCTACCTTAATTAGAGAGCATTGTTCCTAAGTGTCTATGACTGTACTGTGGAAGCTTCCAAAATTATGTGAAATGGATATCCATATGAACAATGTAGCTAGCTTGTGGAAACTCATGTGTGAATGATTTATGTGTTTATGGGAGCACATGAGGATGTGTTAGATTTGTGGAAAGTTTATTTGTAAATGAGACGTGTGTATATAAATGGGTGTATGTATGGATATATGTGATGAGCTTTGACATGAAAAAGCCATGTTTGATTATCCATAGGTAGGTATTTATGGAATTGGAAATGTGGCTGGATAAGTAAATAATTGGTCTAGAAAATCTGCCAATGATACAGGGTTGGCACAGGAGCACCATTAAATGGTGCAGGAGTTCATCTTTAACGGTCCTATAGAAGTGTAGGCAGAGAATTGGCATTGCTACGCCATACCTTTCGCGTTGGAGTGCCACTTGCACTGACTCAAGTAAGAGAGAATAGAGAGTTGGCATATGCGTGCCTCTCCCTTGGCGCAGGAGCGCAAAACTGAAATCTGCAACGGATTGAAAAGCAGAAACTTGGCGTCGCTGCACCAGTTCCCTCGCGCAGGGCGCGATCTTTGGACAGTGAAATCTATTTTCTGACTTTCTTAGTAGGGACACTGGTGGCTTTTATACCAAGAAATGAACGGTAATTGGTGATTTATGGATTAAGTATTTAATAGTAGTCATATTCTGAAATGATTATCGCCATTAATTGTTTTATTTTGAGTGTTATGCTAATTTTTATAATTCTAGCTGTTTACTGAGTTTCATACTCACTAGTCTGTTATGTACCTCAGGTAATTGATCAGTTAAAGACTATGAGAGGATTTCGGCATAGCGAGGACTGTGTTCCCTTGGCAAGTTCTTTTTCACTGCATTATTACTATATTGGGTGCGGGTTGTGACAATATATCTGTTTGTTTTAGTCATCATCTCTTTCTATAAAAGTACACTTTTCCTACGATGAGTTAAAGTGTGAGTCTAATTATAATTTTTCAAAAAAATTGCTATTAAATGTTCATGTTTGAACATTCTTAAATCATTTATATGCGCTTGCAGTGCTCGACAACACCAATGCCAAAGAATTCTACCAAGTCTCCAGTTGGGGCACGTCCTTTAAAAGGACCCTCCATGTAACCTTAGTGCCTGAACTTGTAAATGATAATTGGAGGTCCAGAGTAAAATTGGAGAATCTCCAAAGCAAACCCTCGTGGGAACGTTGTGATGACTATGAGATGATAGAGTTGTTTCATCATCGAGGTCGTAGAACCTTAACTCCTTTGGCAGCAAGGTTTGCAATTGCGGGTTGTATCCTCTACCAAGCTTGCCTAGTTCTTCCAAATCTAGAGTTTTCCTTCTTGTAAATCACCAAAATTATGTATTAAAGTAATTGGCTGCGGCGCCTGACCAGTGTTAATCAACTTGGTGTTACCATTCACGCAGAAAGTATACTTCTCTGGATCAATTGTTTGAAAGTCTTCTGCTCTTGTCTTGTACACCATCTCCTTTTCCCATGTTTTGACAAGGTTCTGAACCTTTTCTTCAAGTGAACCTTGAGGCCATACCTTCCAGCCAGAATGACAGCTTAGATAGTTATTTATATAGTACAAAATATACAAATATGAGAATTGAAGAAGAGAGAAACCTTGGTTGTGCCTTCTTCAAAGAGTTTGTTCACAACTTCATAGCTAGGAGCGGCACCAAACCTCCATTGGGTATTCTTCTCTTCTTCTCCTTGTAAAGAATCACGATATCTATCTCCCTCAACAGCTGAAGGTACCATGTTCTAGGCTGCAAAACAAGATTTATATTGAAAATACATAAATTTTGTATATGTCGCAGAAGCTACAGATACATTAACCTTGTTATATAGGCAAAGAGAGTAGACAGTTTTGTCACACGACATACAGGCCTCATTCAACGTCAAAATTTGAATAGAATTTTTTCATTGATGATAATTGACTGGATACAATGAATCTTGCCCATCAGATGAAATCATTTAGATAAAATGGTGATTAAATCCACAATATTCAATATTGAATTGCTCGACTGATCTAATATTGTCTTAGCTTTTGAAGATTGAATAACACAGTAAATTTTAATATTTACTATAAGAAAAGAGTCTTTTTACTGCAAGCATCTACGACGGTTTTTAAATTCCGAAGCAAATGGTAAACTCTACGGCGGTCAAAGACAACCGCAGTAAACCTCACATAATATACCACAAACTTTTAGGATTTTTTATTTTTTCGATTTGATGTTGGAGCAGCCGCTCCTTTTTTCACTCACTTTTCTTGCCTTCCTCATTTTCTTTCCATCTAAACGCCATCTCTTTACCCTTCTCTCACTCACAATTTGCTTCTCCAGGCTACGAATGAATCTGCCGCCTCTCCAATGTGGCTAGTGGTCCCCAAATCTCCTTTTGCTTCTTCAACCTCACATCTCTGCACAAAACCCGTTTATCAACATCTCTCTTTGCTCCATGTCGTCATCGCAACACTTTCTTTAATGGTCTGAGAAGAAGGAGAACGACTACTTTCACCATTTGTTTCATCATAGAAGAAAAAACACAAATTACCTAGATCAAGAATCTCGTAGAAGAGATCGTTTTCGATGGTACGGATGTTCAGATCTTAGTTCACTAATTAACTGAGAAGTTGGCTATGAAGAAATCGGAGAGGTTTAAGTATCTTGTTGCTTGCATGATGTCTAATTTCGAAGTCACCTCTATGGCTGTCATGGCTATTTACTGCAGATTTTAGTGGCAAATGGAGGTACTTTATTTCTTTCCTTAACATGTGATGCATCCAAGGTGCTTGTCTAAACGCCTATCTGAAGTTTTGTTTTCATTTTTCTTTTTAATTTTGAATCCATGGCTCTTAGTTAATTGATTTTGGAATAGATCTGGAATTATACTAAGTTTCGTTTGTGTTTAAGGTAAGTAAATCTAATTTTGCATGTTGAAGTTGAATTAAAGTGAAGATTTTGGTAGTTAACACCAATAGTTGATATGAAAAAGTGATGCTTTCTGTTTTCTGTGCCTATTTAAAAAATTATGCTTCTGATTATTGAGATTGTTCATTGCAGATGAAGATGGAAGAAGGAGAAGCAAGAAAACAATGATGGAAAAAAAAATTGAACTATTAATGTATATAATTATTACTATTTAGTACTTGACACAATTGCTTTTGGGTCAATATATCTAGCACTGATATTCTATCTTGTTGACTTCAATTGTTTTTGAACTTTTTCTCAAGCAGCACAATTTATTGACCATAAATTCCGATGGGAAAAATGAAGATAAAGCCACTCATTGCAGCTGCAACACAGAGAATGATAATTGGCATGCAAGATTATACTTGGCATGAGCTTTTTCCAAAAGGTATTCTCTATCTTTCTAAAAATTGCGTTTAATGACTGTTAATAGATGTAAGGAAAATATGTTTCCCTAATGTAGTCAAGAGTAACGCTAGCATAGTTGTGGCTGTTTAGGCTTCTAAAATAGTTGTAAGTTTTTACCACATTACCTGGAACATTTGCTTCAATATTTTACCTTGGAGTTATTTAGTTGGCTTGGGGCTCATTATCAATAAGTAGATGATTTATTTGTCCATAACTGCAATAATATTACTTCTTTTTAAGCTTAAACTTTAACTTTTACAGTTTCAAATCTACATCAGGATATTTTGTTTACTTTGTTTATAATTTGATTGATTAGTGCTCAAAGAAATAATAAAAAAAATTTGTATAAAATAATAAAATAGTGTGTTCTGTAAATAGTAAACATTATGAAGAATGATGAAAATGCAAGAAGATGAAATATAATGAAGATAGATCTATTAAGCACTTAAATATAATTAATAATTCAAAGCATTCCCAAGCCGAATGCATACATGTGGTCAGATACAAATCTGAATTTCAGGACTTTATATAGGTAGACCCGTCCAACATACTGGCCCACATTAGCCAATAAATTTTGACCATCAAAAAGTTGATTTTACTTCCACGCAACTCCTTCAATGCTTATTCTTTTGACACATCCACACAACTACTTCTCTTTTATTCACAAGTCTCAATTCTCTTTCATCGTTTCTACTTATAGTTATACTCATCTTTTATTATTACCACAACTACTTACTTTCTTTTATTGGATTACTTTGAAATGATTCTAATTAGATATTGTTGTGTATGGAGGAGTTGATCTTCAAATAGACCACAAAAACAAAACCATCTGTACCTTTTTTTTCTTTTATCGGATAACCACTGTTTAGTGCAAATGTATTAACTTGTAACTCTTATCACTTTCCTTAAGAAATTCATAAGCTAATCCAAGGAAAAAAAAATCACCATATCTACTTCTTTCACTTGCTTCTCCCTCTCACCTACTTTCTTTGTTCTACTCACTAAAGTTCTCTGTATTCAAAAGCTTTCTCTAATTTATCTCTTAGTAGCTAATTTCTTCTCCACTTGTTACTTTTACTCCCTCTTTCTTTCTTCTATTTGCTTCTTCTTTCTTCTTCTTGTACTCCTTTTACACTTTCTCTCGGTTTTTGGGTTAACATACGTATGCATACATACATAAATAAAGTCAATTGTCAAAGCATTGTAAAAGGGCTTTAAATGACATTTATTAACATTGTCTCAAGCATTATATTTTATTTTGTATAGTCAAAGCTTTGTAAAGAAGTGTAAGACAATGACTTTAAGTGGCATTTATTAATGTTGTCTCATTCACTGTTCTAGGCCACAAGTTCTTTTTTCTTTTTTTTTTTTTATCACTGGCTTGCAAGATTTATATACGTAATAATAATCTTTGACCAAGTTAAATTTATGATAAATTTAGTTATATACGAGTAATTTAATGGATGGGACGGAGTTGTTGTACGTGTCCTTCATGAAAATAATGGATTAATAGATATTTTTTAAGTTAGCTTTGTTATTAAAAATTATAGTAATCATACTATTTTCTTATGTTTCCTGCAGTTAAATTAACCAAATTATGTAAAATTTTACATATAATTATATATCATGCATTTAGATGTTTAGATTTTTTAGATTGTTGAGTAAAACATAATGTGTGTGTGTGTCTCTGTGTTTGTGTTTTTTATTCGGCATCCACCTTATTATAAGTTGCCTTCTGCCTGTCTTCAACTAGGTCAATGTCTAGAATGATATACATTATTTTTAGGGTTGGTTGTGGAAACTGGATATATCTGCTTAGGTGAATTAGGTAAAGGTTAAATGAAAGATATGGCCTTCGGATTTGATTAGTACTGCTGTTTAGTGTTCACTGGAATTATGTGAACTTGGTGTTGGTTAACTGATACTTGGGTGGTTTCTTGTAGCGAGGGCCGCCCTTTTGTCTATAATGATTAGTTGGTCACAGATTAAGACATTGGTTGCTTAACACCTCTGCTCTGCTTTTGTAACTCTTATTTATCATTAATCTATTTACTTTTGTTTCGTACCTGGAACTGGAATATAAAGTACTTTCTCTTCTACTGATTAGTTAGGCTGAAAAAGAGTTATGTTTTGAAATTAAATTGTAAAGTTACTTGTGTTATATCTGTGCCATATAATGAGCCTTTGGAGATATTTGAAAACTGCTTGAGTTTTCAATCTCTGGCATCTTCATTCATTGTAAGTCAGTCATGACATCCTTATGAAGTTATGGGATTTACAACACGCAGGAACCTTTTAAGCGTTTAAGAAACATGATGCACAAACATTAGCTTCGAAGAACAGAATTTAGCAGAGTGCCTCCGCAAGATGTCTGCCTTCCTATTTGGCTGCAAAATTCAGTACGGAAAAGTCTGCATGAGTGGGAAGGAGGAGAGTTGTTGATAGAAATCGCGACCAGCTGTTATGGCAGTATAGTAGTTCATAGCTGAGATCTTATCTTTTTACCTCACCTCTGCTTTCTTTGCATGAAGAAAGTTCCTGTCTTATATCCTGTGTTTGCCACAAAGTCTATGATTACGATGATTGTTGTAAAACCTTGTCAAGATATTAAGTGAATTTGTAGTGGTGGAACTTATATATCTCTATAGGACCTGAATCGTTCTAAGACAGTATTGTATTTGATGTGTGTTTTCACTACTCTTGACTCTAGATGTCGGATTATACTACTATTAATCTCCTCAATTGAGTTTCAACTCTTTATTCTGCAACTCAGAAGAAATAGATAAGTATATAATTAATTACTATTTGTTGCCCTTGGACACTTTTGACTTATTGAATTCGATATGAATTCTCAATTTTGTCCCACTAGAACTGGATGATAACTATTTCATCCAGTAGACTTTTTACGGCGGGCCACTAGCCCACGGTAAATAATTTTATGTCGGCTTTTTACGGCGGGCCATAAGCCCGCAGTAAATAATACGTCAGCTTTTTACAGAGGACCATGAGCCCTCGATAAATAATACGTCAGCTTTTTACGGCAGGTCACATGCCCACGGTAAAAAGTTTTACGCAACGGCGGTCATTATAACCGCAGTAAAACCTTTTTACGGCGGACCAAAATCGCGGTAAAAGGTAAAATGAGTTTTTACGGTACCATTTTATACGGTAGACTAAAACTGCCGTGTGCCCGCCGTAGAAGGATTTTTACTGCGATTTTGGTCCGCCGTAAAAAGCCTATTTTCTTGTAGTGATTAATGGATAGTTAATATGTCTATTTATTCTATTTCCTCAATAATATATTTTATTTTGTATTTAACCACCATCACATTCTTGTAAAAAGATAAGATAAATATAAGATAAATGGAGAATCCTTGTTAATTATGTAGAGAAATGATGCGTTCGAAACTAGCAAGTATACTAGTCGCACAAGTAATAAAGTGATGAGTAAGATATCGTTCCCACGAGGATTGATTCTAATTGAATTTGTTATTCGAAAGCAACAATAAACTAAATGAGGGGGGTTTTGTTGATTGATTAACTTGATGAAATATTAATGCAAGTAAAGAATAACACAATACAAATTTAAACAGATTGAAAAATCAATGAAAGAAACCTGGTTAAGGGATCCTTCTCTACCACAAGATATGGATTTGCGAATTAATTGTAGAATTGTCATCCAATTACACCATTGAAATTACCAACCGTAGATAACAACAAGCTCTGTTATCCCAATCTTTCCTTACTTTGTTGTTAAACAAAACAAGCTCTTTATTTAATCTCTATCCATTAAACAACCTAGAACAAGCTCTCTAAATTTAATTCAATGGATGCATTACGAAAAGAAAGACAGGTTGATCTAAGCAATAAACACACAAGCTCGGATTATTTAACTTAGGTTGTATTCTCCAATTGCAATCTCTGATCACAATTTTGCTACTAATGATTAGAAATTCAATACAATTACGGATCAAGATTTCTAGTCTAGCAATAGACAACAACCAGATTATATTCAGTTGGCCATTCCAAATACAATCAGCAAGCAATCATAAGCATTAATATGGGAAAATACAAGCAACTTCAATTAGAGAATTGGATAACAACTTCTTGCACAATCAACTTCACAAAAACCATATCAGGGCTTTGAAATCACCCTCAACCAATTCAGATTCAGTTACACATGTTTAAGAACATGGTAAAATACAATACAACATGGAGACATTCCAGAAAATGAAAGGGAAGGGAAAAACTTAGAAATTTTGATGTAATTCTCTTTGGATTGTAGTTCTTCCTCTTTCCAAGCTTCCTTTCACCTTCAATAACTCCAGGAGATGAAAGAATTCCAGAGCTGCAGCCTCCACCACGTTCTCCCCTCTTCAAGTTCTGAAAATAAAACCCTAAAATGTGTTTAAATACTCTGCTACAGTAACGTGCTATAGTGTCCCGTATTATACATGCTACAGTGATGTGTGGAATTACATTTCTACACTTCTTACACTGTTTTGATTACAACTTTTGGTACACTGAATGGATTCATAAACCGTAAATTTCTCCAAAAAGTAGACTTCGAGAGCTTTTCAACAGTATATGATATGTCATCGGGTTCATTGTATATCAATACAATTAAATCCGAGAAGATGGTTGACTAGCAGAAGTGAAAATGAAGGGTTTTACTCCATTTTTGTGCAAGTTGCTCCAAAACTCCTACAAACATCAAAACCACACAAAAACATAAAAATACAAGGAATATAGCAAAGAAACATGGACGAATTGATATAAAAGTAATACATAAATAGACACCTATCAAATTCCCCCACACTTAGACTTTGCTAGTCCTCGAGCACCTAAAATGATATGAAACAAAACTAAACCGAAACAGAATCAAAGAAAAATTAAAACACACAAATGCTTCAACTTGCAAATAGGCCTCAAAGATTGTACTTAATTATAAACCAAGGAAAATTTCAAAATTATGCACTTGATCAAGAATTTTATCTCAAAGATTAGTTTCGCTTCACTTCAATTCCTCAAGTGTGTGTGTGTATAGCCATTCTCACCTAATCACTTGTAACCCGGATGAGTTTATGCATAAAAATGAATCATATTTAATATTGAAGATGTGTGTATAATGAACTCCATAGGCCTGCTTTTCAAGTCACTCTCCACTAATGTAGACATGCACAACACCAAGGATCAAGTAGGACTTTATTAAGCTTGTACCTGGGTGAAGGTATGATAAAGGATAATAATTTGGCTCAAATCACCCACAAACACATAAATCATTCAAGATTATGTAGAGCTCAACCCCATAACACAACTTTATTTCAATTCGCCAGATTACTTCCCCAAACTCATTTAGAACACTCAATCTTCTTTTTTTTCTTTTTTTTTTTGCAGAAAACAAAAGAAAACTACACCCCCACACTTTGTTGTTTCATTCTTTTTAAGAACACTTAAGGGTATAGATCTCTTATTCTTCTTCTTTTTTTCTTTTTTTTCTTCTTTTTTTTTATTACACTTCCCCTCCCCCACACTTAAACACCACATTGTCCTCAATGTGTAAGTACGTGGACGATAAGTACAGATTGGCTTTTTTTTCTTTTTTTTTTTTTACAAACATAATATAACTCACTTGCATTGCTCATAACACATCCCAACCTCCTCTAACTTCCCAAAACCAGAACATAACTCAGAATTTAATTGTGAATGATCTACATGCTCATAGGTAAGGGATAAACTGTTTGGAACAAATTCATTTGAGGTTAGGAAATCTTTTAGTGAGTTAACAAAGAAAAAGGCTTACAGAGGCTCAAAGGGGTAACTAGGGATCAATTTCTGTCAAGGTTGGCTATTAAGGCTCAAACGTTCCAAAGATGGCCTAAATCATTTCCCCAATGTTGCACAGTCTAGGATTTCGCCTCGAGTGACCATCAAACAAGTTCTAGAATTCATTGAAATCGAAGAAACATTTAAATTACATAAACATTCTCTAAGTGAACAAATAACTCAGTGATAATAGCTCAGTGCTCAATGTTGCGCAAGGAATCAAAAGCAAAGCGAAAACCAATAAACATTTCAAGCACACAGATCCATGCATCATTTATCATTTTCCAGAGTTATTCTTAATTCAATCATTATCTTATCATCGACCCACAAAATGCAAGAAAAGAGGTACGTGGCGTTGTTACAAATGAGTCAAGATTGTATATTTCAACAATCCTTAGGACCAGTAGCCCGCTGACTTAAGGTTTCCAGCCTTTATACCTTTATTATGAAAGAACAAAACAAGAAACAAGACACTTC
>SNVD02002370.1:0-159305 GCA_013180625.2 Boswellia sacra | reverse complement strand
TGCAATTCATCACGAAATTGCGTCCATAAATTAAGCAATTCACGCTGAATAAGTCCACAAGAATGTGACTCGAGAGTTAACAAAACATTATCCAGCGACTCATTACTCAAACCATTCTTAATAAAATGAAAGTTTATCTTCTCTATTCGTGGACGCAAAACCTAATGAACGACAAGTCTGGTTACAATTCCATCTAGCACATTTATAACATACTTGTAACCTTTTGGCTCTTCGCCTCTTGGCGTAGTAGCTCTTTCCTAGACCAGGCATGTATTTTGCGAGATTAATGTCCGGCTCACCGGACAATCTCACCTTGGCTTCGATAAGCAATCGGATATCAGCAGGCACATTTAGGAGCATCAATGCCCAAAGTCTAGTCATCCGTACTTTATAAATTTTAGACACAGCATTTTGAGAAAGTGAGGGACATATTTACGAAGTTCGACAGAAAAGAATATCAGAATCCATTGAAGAGGAGAAAAAGAAAGAAGATTTACCAGAATCGTTTGAGTCGATCTCTCCAAGGATATGCACGCTTCAAAACCTTTCAAGCAATGGCTTTCAATTCTGGTTTCGGGTGTTTCTCAAACTGTTGCACAATAAGCACAAAGTACGAAATAATCAAATAAACAAAAGGAAACGTAAAAAAGAAAAGAGCATGAAGAAAAGAAAACTAATAGACCATAATATATGATGATAAACAATACGATAGCAAACAAAAGTAAAATACAAGTAAAAAAAATATAAAAACAAGTAAGACAGATGGCAAAGAGAGATAAAACCTGGTCAATTTGATGGTGTACGAAAGGAATCTCCTCGAGACACAAAAATTGATCATTATTACCATATTTTATTTTTCTTTTCTTTTCTTTTATTTATTTTTCAAAAACATTGGGTTGCCTCCCAATAAGCGTTTGGTTTAACGTCCTCAGCCCGACGTTGGTTCCATCATGGCAGGGTCCAATCTCCGCCGTGCTTCTCTAGTGGGTTTGGATCCTTTTTCCAACAAGAATTGGTGCATGCATATGGCTGGGCCTTGGATGTTAGCAATCGTCCACCCAATAGCTGTTTTATGGTCTGTAAGTATTCGGACGAGTTTCTCTTCTTGTATTCGTGCAAGGCCCATTTCTATTATAATTGGCAAAGGATCATCCTCACTCAAGAATCCATGCCTCAAATGATCTGGAAGAAGCTTAAGCTCCAAGGCAGGGGCTGTCATCACAGAAGGAAGAATTTTCTCATTAGATAAAGGAAATTGAATGTCTGAAACATCATACCTATTTGTGGTTATTGCAATGGTCTCATCTAAGCTTGTCACAACTTCCTCCATTTCTTTGGACACTTGTATCAAAATTTCTGACTCCTTAGAATTTTCTGTCCCTATGTGCTCATTAATAGCTATATCCAATCCATTCTTGCGAGTTAACTCAAAACATTGTTGTGGCAGAGAATTAGTAACGTCAACTACAAAAACAGAATATAAGTCACTAGGGACTAACTCCTATGCTCGAAAATATTGAAACGGATCAACTTGCCATCAAAAATTCCCATGGTGAGAGTGCCATCATGAAACATCAAATCTTAATCGAGCAGTTTTCAAAGATACATGGTTCTCCTAAAAGAATCGGGGTGTTGGATTAGGAGATTTCTCAGACTCAATTCAAGAACATAGAAGTCTGCTGGAAACCAATTGATTCACCTGCACAAGCACATTCTTCACAACTCTTTGGTATATGCAGTTAAACGATCAGCAATTTGAATGGTAATACCAATTTCCGCAAAAGGTCCAAGATTTAAAGAAGCATAAATAGAATATGGCATGATGTTAATAGATACTTCTAAATCTAACATAACTCTTTCAAACTTGGTTTTACCAATGGTGCATGGCATGGTGAACGTACCTGGATCATTGCATTTCGGAGGAATTTTTCTTTGTAGTACAGTTGAAACATTTTCCTCTACACTTACTTTCTCATTTCTTTTTAACTTTCTCTTGCTGGTGCATAACTCCTTGAGACATTTTGTATAATGAGGTACTTGCTGGATTGCATCCAGAAGTGGTATATTTACCTCTATTTTGCAAAAAGTCTCCAAGATTTCCTGCTCTTGTTCCTCCTTCTTTGATTTTGCAAATCTGCTAGGAAAAGGTGGAGGAGTAACATAAGAAGGAATGGGAGTTATAGGATTTACCTGAGAAGTCAATGTTTTGTTTATGGTGGATGTGGTGTCATCTCTTTCATCAGTTTGTGATTTTCTTGGCAAGACATCTAATTGCTCTCCACTTCGCGAAGTTATCGCACTAGTAGTCTCTCTTGGATTGATCACCGTTTGAGAAGATAATTTTTCTGAGTCTTGGCCCTTAAATTTGCTCACGCTAGTAGCCAATTTTCCCATTTGATTTGTCAGGTTTTGGATACTTGCCCCAGTTTCCTGCTGAAATTGCATTGTGTTAGTGGCAAGTGCATTAACAATGTCCTGGAGAGACATACCTGAGTTTTGTGAAGCTGGTTGCGGTGCTGGATGTGGCATTGGTGGTGGTTGCATTTGAAAAGGTTGCTGCACTCTAGGTTGATTGAAACCTTTTGGCCGATTTGGTATCACATTTGGAGTGATTGGTTGATGATTCCAGTAACTGAAATTATGTTGATCTTCCCATCTAGCATTGTAAGTGCTAGAGAAAGGATCATACCATTGCCTCGTTTGTCCTGGAAATCCACCCATGGCATGGGCTTGTTCCATATATTCTTCTTGTAAAGTTGGATACATGTCGATTGGATGCTCTATCGTAGAATATATCCCACATTCATAAGATTTTTGCATATCTCCTACAGCCATGTTTTCCACATGAGAGGTTAGCTCAGAAAGTTGTTGTTCAATGTTCGGAGTGCTTAGCTCATTTACTCCCCAATGTAGTTGTGGCTCAAATCGGCTACTGAATTGATGGAAGTTTACTGCCATGTCGTCTAAATACAAATAATCAGAAAAGAAAAACAGAAAAAATACAAAACAAAATAACAAATCGATTAGTAAATCAATCCCCGGCAACGGCGCCAAAAACTTGATGCGTTCGAAACTAGCAAGTATACTAGTCGCACAAGTAATAAAGTGATGAGTAAGATATCGTTCCTACGAGGATTGATTCTAATTGAATTTGTTATTTTCCAGCAACAATAAATTAAATAAGGGGGGTTTTGTTGAATGATTAACTAAATGAACTAAGAATGCAAATGAAGAATAACAAAACAGAAAGTTAATTTGAGTGAAAAATCAATGAGAGAAATCTGGTTAAGGGATCCTTCTCTACTACAAGATATGGATTTGTGAATTAATCGTAGAATTGTCATCCAATTACAGCATTGAAGTTATCAACCGTAGATAACAACAAGCTCTGTTATCCCAATCTTTCCTTACTTTGTTGTTAAATAAAATAGGCTCTTTACTTAATCTCTATCCATTAAACAACCTAGAACAAGCTCTCTAAATTGAATTCAATGGATGCATTATGAAAAGAAAGACAGGTTGATCTAAGCAATAAACACACAAGCTCGGATTATTTAACTTAGGTTATATTCTCAAATTGCAATCTCTGATCACAATTTTGCTACTAATGATTAGAAATTCAAGACAATTACGGATCAAGATTTCTAGTCTAGCAATAGACAATATCCAGATTATATTCAGTTGGCCACCCAAGTACAATCCAGCAAGCAATCATAAGCATTAAACATGGGAAAATATAAGCAACTTCAATTAGAGAATTGGATAACAATTGCTTGCACAATCAATTCATTAAAACCATATCAAGGGCTTTGAAACCACCCTCAACCAATTCAGATTTAGTTACACATATTCAGATAAGAATACAAATACAATACAATATGGAGACATTCCAGAAAATGAAAGGGAAAGGGAAAACTTAGCAAATTTGATGAAATCTCTTAGGATTTGTAGTTCTTCCTCTTTCCAAGCCTTCAATCTCCTTCAAGAACTCCAAGAGATGAGAGAAATCCAAAGATGCAGCCTCCTTCCACGTTTTCTCCTCTTCAAGTTATCAAAATAAAACCCTAAAATGTGTTTAAATACTCTGCTATAGTGAATTGCTACAGTGCCCCCGTATTATACATGCTACAGTGACTTGTTGAATTATATTTCTATACATCTCACACTGTTTCGATTAGAACTTTTGGTACACTGAATGGATTTATAAACCGTAAATTTCTCCAGAAAATAGACTTCGAGAGCTTTCCAACGGTATATAACATGTCGTCGGGTTCATTGTATATCAATACAATTAAATCCGAGAAGATCACTGACTAGCAGAGGTGAAAATGAAGGGTTTTACTCCATTTTTGTGCAAGTTGCTCCAAAACACACAAAAACATAAAAATACCACGGAATATAGCAAAGAAACATGGACGAATTGATATAAAAGTAATACATAAATAGACACCTATCAGGAATCGCAATAAGCATGGGAGGCAGAGATCTACACCTAAAAGAGGAATTAGGAGAGGACAACGTGACTTACTAAAAGATAGCAAGGAACGCCTTAGGGTCGGCCTGTGTTACGCCTCCAGTAGGTGTGTGGGACACAAGACCTTTAAAACAGTGAAAAACAAAACTTTTTAAAGGATTTTGAGAGAAGAACCAAGTACCAATCATGGCACTCAATGATCATTTCACAACCGAGACAACAAGAAAGATCGATCAGGCACGGGATGAGATCAGAAGAAGAAGAAGAAGCAGCAGGACAGTTAGGTCACAAGCAGAGAAGATGGAGAGTGAGTGAGCGAGCGAGGCATCAAATTCTTGTTTGTTTTTAAATTTACCACTTAATTAATTTAAGTATATTTCACTTTCTTTTATAAAGTGAATTTTTTATCATTTAAATATGAATTACAAATGTCTAAATGCGGTTATAAAGGTTATTTTTTTATTTAACCCCTTTTAGGGTCTCTTTTTCAAAATTGACCCCTTCTTGATATTTGCTTAATTTTGACCCCTTTTGGACATGAAAAGTCCAATTTATCGCTAAGTTAAAATGACAAGAGAAGAGAAGAAAACATCACAGAACGTGAACTCGCCCAAAACGGCTCCAACAGAACTCGCCTACACCAATACTCCAAAACGGCTCTCCCAACTCTCCAACAAAACGGCATCTGAAAATTTTCCCACTAAAGCAGTGTGAAGCTAGTGAGTGAAGATTGAAATCTAAGAAGTTGATTGTTGAATTCAAGAAGCTAGTGAGTGAAGGTATTCATAGTTGATTTTCTCTTGAGATTTGTCTTGAGATTTGTTTTTTCTATTTTTTATGTTTGATATCTGTTGAAGTGGTCAATGTTGAAGGAAATTAAGGCTTGAAGTGGTCCATTTTTTATGTAAGGATGTTTTGCACCTTTTTCAGAAAAGGGTCGTGCAAAACAACCCTTTTCTCTTAAGGGTCGTGCAAAACGACCCTTTCTCCACGTTTCTCCAAAGGGGCGTGCTGCATGACCATTTTCTCCAAAGGGTCGTGCAACACGACCCTTTCTCCAAAGGGTCGTGCAAAACGACCGTTTGGAGAAACGTGGAGAAAGGGTCGTTTTGTACACGTAGGGAGGAGGCAATTAACATGACAACTCCATTAACAACATGGGCTGAAAAACAGTTGAAAAATAGGCACGAGGAAGGCCTTTCTTATAGAGTTGTTCCAATTAGCCTACATGAGTTTACTGTCAAAGATGGATATTTAGATGGTCATGTAGACTTGCATGCAAGAACATGTAGCTGCCAAGAATTCCAGATTGAACAGTTACCATGCAAACACGTTATTGCAGTGTGTAGAGTGCGTAACTTATCAGTCTATAATTTTAATCATCACTTTTATAGGTCCGAAGTCTTATTGACTGCATATGCGGAAGCTATCTACCCTGTTGGTTCGTCTGTGGAGTGGGATATCCCAGATGATGTCGAGGCACGTATAATATTACCCCCCGCGAAATGTTGCAGTCGGGGAAGGCAAAAGAAGAATCGAATTCCATCGTTGGGTGAAGAAAAGACATCACGTAAATGTGGGCGGTGTGGTGGCAGAAGTCATAATCGGAAGACATGCAGGTCGACGAATCCACTGTCAACCCAAAGATATCCGGAGGCTCCATTAAATGATGTCGGTGGGGAGTAACCACATGTACCTACTGCTTTGTAAAAGCTTTACTTTATGCTTTGGATGATGTGTGTGTTGCAATCATTTATAGATGTGTGTGTTGTAATTGTTTTGTTGGACATGTTAGTGGTGGATGTTGTTGCCTAATGACTTCAATAAATAACATTATTATTAAGTTGTTCTTGTACACCGGTTAGGTATCCATTGTAATTCAATTTCATTTCTCTTACATTGTAATTTTATATAATATGAACAGAAATCGACAAGAGTGACATCTAAAACAGGGCAAAGCATTGTGTAATAGCGCATTTGGAGATTGCAAATGAAATCTGCCTTTTTGCACGACCCGGTCGTGCAATTTTGGAGATTGCAAATGCAATCTGCCTTTTTTCACGACTTGGTCGTGCAATTTGCACGACCCCGTCGTGCAATTTTGGAGATTGCAAATGCAATCTGTCTTTCTGCACGACCCGGTCGTGCTGACTGCACGACCCGGTCGTGCGAGTTCACAGATTGCCTAATGCAATCTGCCTTTCTACACGACCCGGTCGTGCAGAAAACCAGAATGCTTCACGACCCGTCTCAATTTGTGGCAAAACATTATCATGATCCCCCTTCACCCATTTAACTGAAATCCAGTGCCATTCAACAGAAAATACAACTTTTATTGAATCTCCTCAACCAGCAAACTGGGAGGCATGCATTACTAGTTCATCCTGTTTCTTTGCAGGCACAAACACAACAGCAAATGGAACAATCAAATGTATCTGCTCCACATCTAAGACAGACCATGACACAAAAAAAGATGTATGAAATAAGATTTTTCTCACGTAGAAGACAGACACATGCCAAAGGAAAAGTAATACGTTAACACAGAATAAGCTTTACAAGTTGTCAGCTCCTCTGAGCTTTACATGGATACAAACGATAATAACATCACCAAAGGTTCTACTCTACAATTACTCGTTCCATCAAAATCAAATACATACATCCGAACAAGTATTACAAAGTTTCTACAATACAGGATTTCACCATGGTTTGGGAGCTCATTTCCACAATGTCATATCGAACATGTTAGTGGTGGATGTTGTTGCCTAATGACTTCGATAAATAACATTATTATTAAGTTGTTCTTGTACACCGGTTAGGTATCCATTGTAATTCAATTTCATTTCTCTTACATTGTAATTTTATATAATATGAACAGAAATCGACAAGAGTCACATCTAAAACAAGGCAAAGCATTGTGTAATAGCGCATTTGGAGATTGCAAATGCAATCTGCCTTTTTGCATGACTGGGTCGTGCAGTTAGCACGACTGGGTCGTGCATTTTTGGAGATTGCAAATGCAATCTGCCTTTTTTCACGACCCCGTCGTGCAATTTTGGAGATTGCAAATGCAATCTGCCTTTCTGCACGACCCGGTCGTGCTTACTGCACGACCCGTTCGTGCGAGTTCACAGATTGCAAATGCAATCTGCCTTTCTGCACGACTCGGTCGTGCTGACTGCACGACCCGGTCGTGCGAGTTCACAGATTGCCTAATGCAATCTACCTTTCTGCACGACCCGGTTGTGCTGACTGCACGACCGGGTCGTGCAGAAAACCAGAATGCTTCACGACCCGTCTCAATTTGTGGCAAAACATTATCATGATCCCCCTTACCCCATTTAACTGAAATCCAGTGCCATTCAATAGAAAATACAACTTTTATTGAATCTCCTCAACCATCAAACTGGGAGGCATGCATTACTAATTCATCCTGTTTCTTTGCAGGCACAAACACAACAGCAAATGGAACAATCAAATGTATCTGCACCACATCTAAGACAGACCATGACACAAAAATAAGATGTATGAAATAAGATTTTTCTCACGTAGAAGACAGACACATGCCAAAGAAAAAGTAATACGTTAACACAAAATGAGCTTTACAAGTTGTCAGCTCCTCTGAGCTTTACATGGATACAAACGATAATAACATCACCAAATGTTCTACTCTATAATTACTCGTTCCATCAAAATCAAATACATACATCCGAACGAGTATTACAAAGTTTCTACAATGCAGGATTTCACCATGGTTTGGGAGCTCATTTCCACAATCTCATATCGAACATGTCTGCCGCCAACTCCTTCCTATAGTTTCGAGCATGGTCTGGATGACGTATAACTTCTACAGACTCACCAGTAACCAGGCAATTAAGAAACATGATAACAAAAACTCCACAATCTCCACTGCATGAGAACAGAACATAAAGGTTAGTTGCAACTTCAAGAGTGGATATTACGATAAATGAAACAAGTTTAGTTTTAAATGGAAGTAACCTTATTTGTTGTTGTGGAACACCTTCGACTCGAATGACGGGCCATGGATCTGCACCACCACTGTTGTTCCCATCAATGGCCTGTAGCAATGAAGGAATCATCTGGGCATATGGCGACAAGTGACTTTGAAATTCATCTTCTGCGTATAGAGTGTGGTCCGAGTCATATACATCGATCTTGCATTCTTTCATGTTAACATCTCCTAACACCCAATGAACTTTTCCAACGTTTATTGGAATAAAAACCTAAGAAACAAAAGAATTGCCAAAAGACAAGTCATGTGAGACAGAAGCTACAACAAAACTAGATATTAAGTGGTCATTCATATTTGTTATACTCACCCTTTCCGCAGCCAACCATGATGTGCCTTCAAATTTGCTTTCACCTTTAGCGTACTTGATGCATCTGTCGTCATTCTCAGTCCAAAGTGGTTCTTATTTTTCAAATAATGAGAATTTTGCAACCAATAGTTGCTGCACAGCACACCGGACAGCTCAGTGAATCATTCGAAACAATGAATCATTATTTATTCCTAGTTATGGAATTATGATTACATATGTACCTGAAAAAAACAATCCATTATAGCATATTGTCCACCCTGATTTGCAAATCTATGCCGAATGAACCAAAATGCGGCATCTATATGCTGTAATCATAAAAACATTTTAGTTGAAAGTAACTTATAACAACCATGCACTAATATGTTGACTTCCATACATACCGCGTCGGACAACCACTCTCTAGGTTTAACCATACTTCTAAAGAACTTCTTGTCACCAACCACTGGCCCGAGTTCAACACTGCATGACAAGCAATTTATAAGAACATACTTATGCTACACGACTCAAAAGAAATGGAAGGATGATCCCCACTTACAATTTTCCGTCATCTTCTTTTTGACGCAGCCAAGTATTCAATTCTTTCATGCTGTCCTTCTCATCCGGTTTGTGTTTCTTCAATGGGTTTGTGTAAGGAGGTCTACACGATTGTGCGCGTGTTGTTGGTCGCTTACGCAAGTAAACCTTCAGCTTGTCACTTATAACAGTGACCTCTGGTGGGGACATGCATGTGTTGGCGGGAATCTCCTTCTCACGTTTCTGTTCAGAAACAATATTGACAACGTCAACATTATCAGTGGTAGTGTGTTCAGAAGCCGGCTCCCCCACTGTATCTTCATTATGCCACTCCCTCGACGGAGTAGTGAAAGGGTCATCAAAAACATGTAATCAACAATCAATACCATAACATGAGATGCTGAATTTTTTTTTGTAGATAACACAACAAAACAAAGAAGTAAAAGTATTATTGACCGGAGAAGGAGAACTATATTGCTATCGGGAATCTCCGTATTGAACTTGTATAAATGAAAGGATTTGATTAATCGAGGTCTCCATCCGATGAAGTCTTTCGGTGATGTCAGCCTCCCTTTTACGTTCTGCAGCACGAAGATAGCCTATCTCACCCTCCATGTGGACGATCTTCTCATGCTATAAAACAATCAAGAAGAGAGAAAAATTTGATTGTTATGTGCAATAGTCAAACAATAACGTTAAAAAGCAAATTAGGGAATGGAAAATATTACCATGCGATCCAATCGTTCTTCAATACTTGAATGCATGTCCGCCCCATGATAATCGGTATCCGCTACAGGAGGTGAAGCGGTAGGTGTTTTGTCAATTTCTTCATGGGGCGACGTGGCTCTATCTTCTGCCGTATGCTCATCTTTTGGCCCCTCATCTGAATCGTGTTTAAGTGTAAACCTCGTTTTTGTAATCTTTAGTTTTCCACAATGCAAAAATGTTAAAGTGTATGGGGTGGGGGACTCACCTGGTTGGGCGGGAGAATGACTTTTAAATTCAACCTACAAAATGTACATAAACGAAAAGGTTATCAAATGTAATATACATCTTACTAAAAATACAAACATACTTATTCCGTTAGTCCATACATGAGATTGACGGAAAATGATGTCTTGCACTTCCTTGTTGGTGTGATAACTTCTTGTAATCCATTGAAGAATTAAAGCACCCTTTTTTTCCAACCTAATTGCCAGTCTAGGATTACATTGCTCAAATGTCTCATACACCCACACCTATTACACAGAAAGAAGATATTATTAGGCTCTAAGATATTAAACAACGGACAACAAAAGGGAATACGGTACCACCATTTTACCTGAAATGCATACGGGAAACCATGCAAGTTATAATGCTCTCTGTGTGTGCTCTTCTGCAATTTCTTAACATTCCACTTGCTATGTCGATCCTGAATGTTCTTCCTCATGCTGTTTAATGTCATGTCAAAGCATTTTCGGCCCCAGGGATATGCATTGAACACATCGATATCATCAAGCAAATGAATATGGTCTATCTTAATTTTAGTTGTTGGTTCTTTACCCAACAATGCACACTCCAAGAAATACAACATTGCCAATTTTACTCTTAGCATGTCATCTTTGTCTGAGCTTTGTTTGAATGCCGCTTGTAATTCTCCATGGTTGAACCTAACTCTTCCGCCCAGTAGACCATGACACAAGCTCTGCGTTTTGGGGACTATCTTTCCTGGATCATAACGGGGAAAATTTCCAAACCGTAACCCCATAATCGATGCAAAATTTCTCCATGAAAATGTAACATTCTTTCCATTGACAAGAAAGGTCATACCCTCATCGTCACTATCCACTTCCCGCAAAAGCATGTTGTGACAAATGCACGATGAAAATTGTATTTGTTGCATTCCCTCAAAATGGCCGAAGCATGAATCTTTAAACAGCTTCATTTGTGACTTTGAAAGAGTTTTTCGAATCAAAGTTAAAACCTCATTGATCTTTGACCTACAGGTTATCTTTGCAGGAAAAAAATCAATGTCCTTCAATTGGGCCTACAAGCATGATACCATTTTAATATTTAGTACTGTAATAAGAGTGAAGGAAAAATTTTTCAGTATTTCCAAAATAGAGGGTGTTCCAACCTACCTCATCAACATTCATTTCTTCGTGTGGCCTGTCCTGAAATGATTTTATCCTTTCTTCTTCTGTCTTCCGCTTCTCAATTGATAACATCTTTTCTTTGCCTTTCTTCGTTCCCCTCGCAGTTGCTTTGAATTTCCTTGCTTTAACCATCTTTGAAAAAACCCTTCACATGTAACAATGTAAATCAACAATCTCAATCAAGATAAGGAATTAATCATATGGAATAAATCACATGTAGAAGGAAAACAAGAAAATTATCGATGAATCATCAATCATTAAAATCTTTCCCATCACCAATGTCACTTATGATAAGTATATAGGGAATTAAATCAATGACTTCAATGTAAATAATGAAATATCATGTTCAATATCACAAGTAAGCTGTTGTAGGCAAGATTTTCATAAGCATAAACTAGATTTTCATAAGCAATATTACAGTTTAAACTAAGTTTCAAAAACCTAAACTAGATTTGTCTCATTATAATCACAATAAAACATAACATGGCAATCAAGAGTTTATTTCAATCTCATCAATATGTTCAACAACAACTCTATATTGGTTTCGGATGTTATCACAAAAAAAAAAAAAATTGAAGATAAAAAAATTTAATAAGGCATAAATTCCTTTCTGCACGACCGGGTCGTGCTAGAAGGCAGATTGCATAACAAGAGCATAATGCAATAAATCAATGACTTCAATGTAAATAATGAAATATCATGTTCAATATCACAAGTAAACTGTTGTAGGCAAGATTTTCATAAGCATAAACTAGATTTTCATAAGCAATATTACAGTTTAAACTAAGTTTCAAAAACCTAAACTAGATTTGTCTCATTATAATCACAACAAAACATAACATGGCAATCAAGAGTTTATTTCAATCTCATCAATATGTTCAACAACAACTCTATATTGGTTTCGGATGTTATCACAAAAAAAATAAATAAAATTGAAGATCAAAAAATTTAATAAGGCATATCTGTCTTTCTGCACGACCGGGTCGTGCTGGAAGGCAGATTGCATAATGCAATCTGTCTTTCTGCACGACCAGGTCGTGCTGACTGCACGACCCGGTCGGCGGGTCGTGCAGAAAGGCAGATTGCATAACAAGTGCCTAAGGGTAGCAATGTTTGCTTCTTTGGCACTTCTCGATACATCTAACACCAGAAATTTATCTTGCAGAAAATCATAAGAATAATACCAAAAGATCAGTTTCATCTTAAACAGTCTACGCAGCTACAAGGAAATTATAGAATTGGCCTTTCGATGGCCTTTTGTCTATTTATTAAACAGAGTAGAGAAAATGAAAAATGATATACTGACATTATTTCTAGCACAACCAAAAGAGCAACTGATAGAGTAGACGGTAAATGTAACTCAAAATTGCAGGGAAATTATAGATTGGCCTCATAGTGTAACGCATTTGAAGATTATAATTCTTTCAGTGCACATACACTTGCATTTATAATAGTTAAAGCAAACAAATCAAGAGAGGAATTGTAATTCAGTTACCTGTTAAAAGAAACAATCTGTCTGACTGCATAATACAATCTGTCTGACTGCACGACCCGGTCGTGCAGAAAGGCAGATTGCATAACAAGAGCAATCTAACTACAGCATCCAAAGTAGCTTTTGGATCATTGAAATTTCGAAATTAACCGTAAGGGCAGAGGCAGATACCATGAAAAACAATCCAATCTCGATGAAAAAAGCTAGGCATACGAGGAAAAGGAAAAAGAATACAGTAAGGCTCTAGATTTATACCCTCAGAAACGAGATTTCAAAATCCCAAGAGAAAGTTGAGTTTTTCTACTCCCACAGGCGCGACCACAGCAGCGGAACAGCGTCACAGCGGATGACTGAGATCACAGGGGCGACGAGCAAGTCACCACAGCAGCGGAAGGAGGTGGGCACGGCAGCGGAACGATGCAGCGATGCAGCAGGCGCGATCGACAAGCAACCAACGGCGCGACATAAGGGGAGAGCAGCGACGGAGCAAGCCGACGACGACACGATCACACCAGGGAACAGCGGAGCTACGACTGCGGCAGGAGCGGTCCGGTGAGGGCAGCGGTGGAGCATGTGACGGGGTTGTGCAATTTTTGTTATTTCCGATTAGGGTGGGGATTGATTTTAGGGTTTATGACATTTAGGTTTTGTTGACCTTTTTTAATTTGTCAAGGATAATTTTGTCTTTTCATATGTTACAAGGGGTCAACAATAGTTAATTTTGCAAAAGGGGTCATATATAGACAATAGTTTTTGGAAGGGGTTATTTGATGAAAATCGGGCTTATAAATTTTTCTTTAACAAATACGGTTTCTACCAAATTAATATTATTACTAAAATCACCTATTTTATTGGTTCATTTGAATATTGTGAAATTTTGAAACACCCAATGGATATTTATGTTACCGTCGACCACCGCCCATATCGCCCATCCAACGACACTGCCGATACCATAATAATCGGCTCTCAAAGATCTATAAAAATATGCAAATGTTTTTGGAAGAAAGAATGGCGTTTGGATGCAAAGATAAAGAAAGTTCCAGCCACCGAATTTCTTTTGGGCTTTAACGGTCAAATGCCACCCTTTCTTTTGAAGATATTCCCATAGATTTTTAGATCGGTCAACGCCCATCACAGTAATCATCGACAGTCGTCGGTTTGTCGGTTCCGACAATGTTCCAGAATTTTCAATTTTTTTATTTTTATTTTCATAAAATTAATAAATAAAAAAATTATTTATATAAATATATACCTATTTAATTCACCGTAATATATTTACTGTAGTCAAATAGACATATAATTTCATAATAGGTAAGTTAATTATTTATTTTCACCGTCATCTTGATTTAATTTTTTAAGTTTTAATTTCTAACATGTAAATTATATAAAGGTTCTATTTGTTTTTGTTTAGACTTCTTTCAAGTAAAATTTATAAAACTAATTCTTTTTGGGATAATTCTAATTTGCCCCCTGAGGTTAGGTTTAAAAAAAATTGAGGACCTCAGTTTTCTGAAATCTAAGATTGCCCCTTGAGGTTACTGTATCACCGTTAGATTTAACGAAAAATGTATTAAACCGTTAGATTTAACGAAAAATGTATTAAATAATAACTTAATGCTAATATTAGATTTAATAAAAAAATGTATTAAATAATAATTTAACGCTAATAAGTAGCAAAATAGACTATAATACACTTTTCTAAATGGTTTGTAAAGCGTTAAGTTACTATTTAATACATTTTCCGTTAAATCTAACGGTGCTACTGTAACCTCAGGGGGTAAATTTAGGTTTTAGAAAACTGAGGTCCTCAATTTTTTTCACCTAACCTCAGGGGGCAAATTGAAATTATTCATTCTTTTTTAAAGAGAGTTTACAAAAATAAAGTTTTTATTAATAAATTATAGTGTTTGATTAATAGAGAGACAAAATATTTTTAATATTAAATTACTAAATAGAGTTTTGATAGGAAAGAAACATAAATATTTTAAAGCCTGGTAAGGGCATTATGCTATTTACAACTTTGAAAAAACTCTCAAAGGGTTCTTGCTGAAAACCTCAATTTTAAATTTTTTCTAAAAGACATAAAATAAAATTTTTAATTATCTATAAGTTCTTCTTAAAGGACAGTCAACCAACATATAAAAATATACTAATAAAAATAATAAATAAATAAAAATAAAAATAAAAAAATTTTAACACTATAAAAACTTTATTAGGCTGTAAAGAAATCTAAACAAACATACGAATAACAATAATATCAATACACTTTATTTTTTATAATAAGAGTAACTGTGCCTCATTTAAGTTAATTTTTCTATAAACTTAATATTAAAAAGTTTTAAATTTATAATAAGTCTTATTAAGTAAAAGAAAACAAATGGATCCCAAGGGTTGTGCCTCTCGATTTGCTTTTTCTTTTAATTGTCAAATCTTGTCACTTTTATAAACTATGTAAAAAATTTGAACTACTTTTTAACATTGCAACGAGTATATATTTGAGTTTTGAAATAGGTATAATAATTATCCCTTTTTTAGGAACTAACCCAAAAACAAAAAAAAAGTCAAGCATGGACATTTTTCCGATAGTGCTTTATCTTTATCTATTCTTGGTTTTATTCCAAGGAAGAAAAAAAAACAAACCTATAGAATCTGAATACAGAGACAAGACGAAATTACCAGATTCATCAATCATTTATAAAGCTCCAAACAACTAATGAACGAAATCAAATATTAAATTGCACTAACAAAATCTGAATCTCGTACTGGATCTCTTTCCGTACTAAAATCAATCAAGATAAAACTATATGAGAACGCTTTCAAAATCTCCTCGAGTTTCACACTGACTTTCAAATATAAATCTTCCCACCAAATCATTACACTCCATTTTCACATGGAACACCTCAGCCTACTTCATGGATACAAAACCCTCCTAAAACTCAATAGCATTCACCTAACAGAAAACAATTTGTTCAAATAGATCAACCAATCAAATGCATAAAAAAGACATCAAATTAACCACTTTTTTATAGTTATGAAAATACGAATCAACCAAAATTAGTTTAAGAACTGCAATTGTACTTCAGTGACCAGAAAAAAAAAAGAAAGAAAAAAAACTTTGCAATCTATAAAATTACATAGAAAGTTACCGGATCAGTGACCTTAGTCGTAGAGCGATGGTGAGAAAATGAGAGTTAGGGCTTTCGTTTATTGGTAAAATTGAAGCATCTCCTAGGTTTTCATTGTTGGAGACGCTTGTAAAGTGAAAAAGTTTCCTCAACTCGGAGAAGAGACAAACAGAATAAGATAAATTTCCGATCCCTTGTTGGTTCAAACGAATGAGATCATACACTTGTAGAAGTAAACACTGTTGGCTCTCTAGGAGCGGGCCCTAACTCTTCAAATAACAAATTGCTTGGAGTGCAGTTTTAAATCCTTTGCCAAATCTTCTTCCCTAACCTATCGTCGTCTAGCAGGAAAGAAAATAAAATTTTAACCAAAAAGAGACTTAAGTAAAAGCTTGTTAAGCCAATAAACAGTACCTTAGAACACAGGCACTGATTGAGTGGATATCTGGTCCACATTATGCATCCTTTTATTTTGTTATCTTGATATTCTTTCATAGTTTCTTATCCAAACAAAAAAGATGTACCTTAAAAAGCAGAAGGAAAACGATTAAAGCCATAATATCTATGAGTTAAAGTATTAAAAGCGAAAACTTGTGTGAATACTCAGCAAGCAAATGACTTCATCATTTCCAACCAAAGATTGCAAAAAACTCCCTTAGAACCAAACCCTATCTACCTCCCCTCAATAAACAAACGTATAAAATAAGGAGCATTTGAATCTAAAATTACTCATACAGAACTCAATAAATCTATTTGGTCAATCCATATTCTATTTCATTCGAGTACAGTAATAGATTAAAAGAAATTTAGTCTTCAATTCCAATATATACATACATATATATATATATATATATATATATATATATATACACCTAGTGAGCGCGTCCAGCACGACCACAGCAATGCCTCTGTTATCACTTCGTCCCGTTTTGGGTTTATTATCTCCTTTGGTAGTTATGTCATCGTAAAACGCCTTTGCTGCGAGCTTCACCAATCTATTTCCACAAACACAGACAGCGAATCCCAATCCCGTTGTATTAGAAACAAACAAAATCTATACATATATTATATAATTTAACTTTTGGTGTCTGCAGAAAGAAAGTGTTAGCGATTGAATGGTTCGACGCTCATGCTTTTCGTTTTCAACTCTGAAAGATGCCACTCATTTCTCAGATTTCCCTCAAAGCAAGAATTCTCTGTGTGTTAGGTCGCATTTCACCCCTAGATTTTGAGGAAATCCAGGCCGAGACAATTTTTGGCTTTTTCCTCTTGCCAACCCTGTGTTTCTATAATCAATCAGGAACGACCCTTGGCTAACAGACCCGTCAAATTTCGACAACCTAGGAAGGGCAAAATTGCCTTCAGACTCCGCTTTTCCTTCAGTTGTGCATAGAATAAAGGGAAAATTGAGAAAATATGTACAATTAGGGAGTTTTGTTGAAAAATAGATATATCCTAAAAAATTTCATGTCATAAACACTTTCTTGACAAAAAGAACTCGAATACCCTTTGAAATTACCTGCATCCGATTACTTGCATCCGACACTTTTTTTGGGGATGAAATGATAAAATTATAAACTATAGGAACTAAAAGGAAATTAAAAATTTGGAGCTATATATCGCACGAAGACTTGCACGCTTGCTGGACAGATGCTCAACACCGCATGAAGACTTACACGTTCGACATTCTACACTTATGTGTTGAGTCATGTCGGATTCTCGATAACAGTCTATTTTCGAGAAACTAACCAATGAATGTAAGCCTGAGAAGCTTGAAAAAGCTAAATGGAATTCAAAAGTTACACATGCCATTTTTAATGTTGTCTTATAATCAGATGAAAACAGTCACTAAATGTGAATCACTAAGGAAGCTTGGGATAAGTTCAAACCAAAAATGACAGGGCACAAATTTATGAAGAAATCTAGGCATAGGCGTCTCACCTCTAATTTTGAAATCTCACAATGCATGATGATAAGTCTATTTATGATTTTTAAGCTAGAGTCTGTGATATTTCCAATGAATGTTTTGATTTAGGTGAAGTTTATTCTAATGCTAAACTTGTTAGGAAAGTGCTCAGGTCACTGCCCAAAAAATTCAAATCAAATATGACCTCCATTGAAGAATACAACGATGTTGAAACTCTAGATTAGGATGAGCTCATTGGTTCATGTAGAAAATCAGATTTGATATTCCCTAATCCCTAATTTAAAGGGATTTTATTTTCTAATTCTAAGAATTATCTTATTTTCTATTTAAGTTTTGGATAAGAGTAGTTGTTTACTTTATCTTTATCTCTTGTACAGCTAATAGTATTAGTATTTATCCTTGATTTTTTTGCAATTAAGACTTTAGAATGTTGTATTCTTCTCAGCTGGTATTCCTATATATACAGCAATTGTACTCCTAATTTTCGAAAGTGAGAAATACAAGTTTTTCCTCCTCAAAATTACATGGTATCAGAGCCATAATCTGATACACAATAACCTACAAACATGTCCCCTATGAATGGAATCATCAAGTTCATAAGTAAACTCAATTCAAGATATTTCCACGCACATCCAATCCAGCAATTCTGATGCTACGATTCTACCTATTACCAGCCGTAAGCTGAGTGGCCAGAATCACCTCCAATGGTCTCAATCCGTAATGATGTTTGTATGTGGCAAAGGAAAAGATGATTATCTCACAAGGGCTGTCGTGGCTCCTCCACTTACTGATCCAAAGTAAAAAGAGTAGAAGGCTAAAAATAATATGGTCATGTCTTGGTTGATAAATTCAATGACCAATGATATTGGTGAAGACTTCATATACTATGGAACAACCAGGGAGATCTGGGATACAACTCAGGAAGCCTACTCTGACTGTGAGAACACTTCATTAATTCATGATCTTATGCAAAGTGATCTCTCTGTAACTCAATATTTCAATTCCTTGAATAGATTTTGGAAGCAATTGATTTATTTGAGGAATCAATGGCTGGTTGTCCTGACTGTAATAACAAATACAAGAAAATTATTGAAAAAGAGAGAATCTTTAAGTTTTTGGTAGGGTTGAATAAAAATATGGATGTAGTTAAAGGGAGGATTTTGGAAATCAAACCATCAACTCTTATTCAAGAAGTTTTTTCATAAGGTTGGAGGAAAGTAGGAAAAAAGATCATGCTTGGAGGATCAAATGCCTCCCAACCAAGCCCAAATGAAAGCTCTGCACTCGTTGCTGGTAACTCAACCTGCCAAACAATGACAACCATGCTAAAAGGGGAGGAAGACCTTGTTGTAACCATTGTAAGAAGCCTGGTCACACTAAACAGAATTGTTGGATTCTTAACGGAAAACCACCTGATTGGAAGCCACGTGAGAACCGGGGATATGCAGCAGTTGGGAAAAATCAATCTTCAACAAAAAATAGTCCATTCAACAAAGAACAACTTGAAGTCCTCAAATAAATTTCAGCCAAACCAGTTTGTCTATCCCAAACATGCAAAATAGCGGATCCACGCTTACTTTCGCTGAAACCAGTGTACGAAGTGGTTCTGTTGCTCACCTAGGTAATGTTTCCATTACTTTGAACTCTTAAGGTTGACAAAAACATTACCTAGATTGTTGACGTTGGAGCTTACGATCATATGACGGGTAATGCTTCTTTATTTCATGAATAATAAACCTTGCTTTGACTGCGAATGGCTGTACATTTAAGGTGGTCAGAATAAAAACTGTAATTATGACTAACAATCTAATTTTAAAACCAGTGTTGTCGGTTCCTGATTTGGCATGCAATTGATTATCAGTTAGTATATTGATCAAGAATTTTAGATGTGTTATTAATTTCCTCCCTACACACTATTTTTTAGGCCTTGGAATCAGGGAAGATGATTGGCAATGCTAAGGAAGAGATGGGGCTTTATCTTCTAAAAAACAAACAAGGTCTTGAGAAACAAACTCACATTGCAACGGGTGTGTCATTTACTATTTTTCCTTCACGACCCAATACTGAAAGTACTATTATGCTTTGGCATTATAGACTTGGTCATCCAAATTTTGTATATTTGAAGAAACTTTTTCCCGATTTATTCAATAAAAGTAATTCCCAATTCCTACAATGTGAAATCTGTCAGCTATCAAAACATACTAGATCAAATTACCCTTTTCAAGGATATAAACCTTCACAACCATTTTCAATTATTCACAGTGACATTTGGCGGCCTTCTAGGGTTAACAATATTACCGGTAGTAGATGGTTTGTATCATTCATGGATGATCAGACAAGGTTAACTTGGGTTTTTCTAATGAAAGAGATGTCTGAAACAAAGTCACTATTCCAAAGTTTTCCACAAAATGGTCCAAAATCAATTTCAAAGAACTATCAAAGTGTTTAGGTCAGATAATGCTAAGGATTGCTTTAACTCTGTGCTTAGGGGATATTTCAAAAATAATGGAATTATTCACAAAAGTTCATGTTTAGATACCCCATAACAAAATAGGATTGCAGGAAGGAAGAATAGACACCTTCTAGAGGTTGCTAGAGCTATCATGTTTTTAATGAATGTACCTAAGTATTTTTTTGGGGAAGCCATTTTAACCACTGCCTATCTAATCAATAGGTTGCCTTCCAGTGTCCTCAAATTCAAAACACCATGTCAAATGTTGCAATCACTCTTTCCTAACAACCGAATTATCAATACTCCTCCTCCAGAAATCTTTGGGTGCACTATATTTATTCAAGACCATTCACCAAACCTAAGCAAGCTAGATCCAAAGGCAATCAAGTGTGCCTTTCTTGGATACTCCTCCACTTAAAAGGGTTACAAGTATTATTCTCCCATTACAAGATGTTTCTATACTACCATGGATGTGACATTTTTTGAAAGAGATCCTTACTTTCTCAAAACACACATTCAGGGGGAGAAATTGACAATTCAAGAATATGTTTTTTGGCAAGATTCTCAAGGCCATCAGAAGGTACCGAGACAAACTATGATCACTACCCAACTTTAATAGCTACCAAAAGCCCATCCGAGACCCAAAATCCACCTGAAAACAACCATGATGAACAACATGACTTGACTGAAGTAACTAAAAAACATGACCCAACCGAAGTACCTAAGAATAAAAATCCTGAATCACTTCCAACAACTCCACCTAGTAACTATATACTACCTTCAAAACAAACTGAGTAATGTGTTTATTTTAGACAAAAACACCCTTAAGAGAAGATAAAGCATCATCAAGTTCCTAAACAAAGCCAAGAACCCAACCCGATTTTGGAAAGGAGTCAAAAAATGTACATGACATCCTATTGGGCAGTTTTTTCCTATGAAAGTCTATCTCCTCAGTTCCAAGCTTTCACCACAAATATGTCCATTATGGAGATCCCAAAGTCGATCTATGAGGCACTAAAAAAACCATAGTGGAAGGCAGCTATTGGAGATGAGATTAACACCTTGAAGAAAAATGGTACATGGGAAATTTGGAACTACCTCAAGGTAAACAACCAGTGGGCAACAAGTGGATCTTCAATATCAAATATAAACTAGATGGAACTGTGGACCGGTACAAAGCTAGGTTGGACACTGAGGGGTTTACTCAGACCTATGGGATGGATTATCAGGAAACTTTTGCTCTAGTTGCAAAACTTAACTCTGTTCGTATATTATTGTCTCTTACAACTAACTATGCTTGGCCTCTTTTTTCGTTAGACATCAAGAATGCTTTTCTCAATGTGATTTGGAAGATGAAGTTTACATGGAGATTCCTCCTGGATTTGAAACACCTACTAATGCTAATAAATTGTGTAGGTTGCAAAAGTCTTTACATGGCCTTAAGCAATCCCCTCGAGCATGGTTTGAAAAATTCACAAAGGCAGTTAAGAAACGTGGTTATACTCAAGGTCAAGCCGATCACACTCTTTTTATCAACCATTCATAAAATGGTAAGATAGTAATAATTATTGTCTATGCGGATAACATTATTCTAACAGGAGATTATCTAGAAGAATTAATCAGATTGAAGAAAGTTCTTGCCAATGAATTTGAAGTTGAGGACCTAGATAATCTAAAATATTTCCTAGGAATACAGGTAGCTCGGTCTAAAAGAGGAATCTCAATTTCACAAAGAAAGTATGTCCTAGATTTGCTTGAAGAGATAATAATGTTGGGTTGTAAGCCAGCAAATGCTCCTATGGGGTCAAATTGTAAATTGGGATTGAAGAAAAAGTGTGCACCAGTTGACAAAGAGAGGTACCAGTGCTTAGTAGGCAAGCTTATTTATCTATCACTTACTAGGCTAGATACTAGCTTCCCTGTGACTGTGGTAATCCAATTCATGAATAGTCCTAATGGGGTGTATTTAAAAGTTGTTTACAGGATCCTCAGATATTTAAAGATGACTCCAAGAAAAGGATTATTCTTTAGCAAAGGATACAGTAGGAGAATTGAGGTCTTCTCAGATGCTGATTGGGCAGGATCTATTACTGATAGAAGGTCTACTACTAGTTACTATACGTACATATCAGGGAATCTTGTAACTTGGAGAAGTAAAAACAGGCTATTGTTGCTAGAAGAAATGTTGAGTTAAGTATCGTGCTCTATGATAGGGAACATCAACCTCTAATGGTTGGTATTGAGCAGCCAGGTGGGGGGTAGAATGGGATCTATCTCATTGCTATGGATGGATTTGGACAGCCCACAACACCAACCCGTTAAACTAGCCCTTTTTGTGCAAATACAGCAACCTATTGATTAAGAAACAAGTCATGGGCAAAGGAGTAACTTCAAGATGTCTTCATCATTACTTATCCAACATCATCCAAAAATTAGGAAATCTTTTGACTATCTTTTAGATATTGGTGACTGATGCACATGATTACTTTTTGAGCATTAAATGCCTAGTTTTGCTAGAAGATTTTTGCCATCAAATCTATATATATAACTATCCCTTGTTTGATATGCCTTATCTTTTAAACAAATATTTTATTTGGTTGCACCTCACTTGGAGGGATGTTCCATGTATTTAAACTTGCTTTCATGCATTTTTGAGGCACTTTTGAAGTTATTTTCATTGAGTGAGTTCTCTCTAAGTAACTTATTCAGTTTAGAATTTTTTGAACTTTTGTATCTTGTTGAACGATGTCAACATCCTTCCGTCTTCGTGAATGAGATCACGAAACCATCAATGCTTGTGCTGCGTCAGGTGGTACCAAAGCTTAGTCTTGTGATGGCTGGGCCAAGCAATGGCAATGGAGATCGTCTTGCAAGAATGGAGCAACGTATGGAAGCAATGGCCAAGAGCATTAAAGTATTAACCAAACTTGTTAGAAATTGGCAAACCAACACTCAAACACCTCCAATACCCAAGGCAGCCCCTAATACTACAAAGAGAAGACCAAATCCATGTGAAGAAGGTGTTACTCCTCCTAATGATGGTCTAGAAGATGAAAATGAAGAGGAATTAGAGGTAGGTTTCAGATCACGCGCAAGAAATGCAAGCTAGCAAAGCGATTCATACAAAATGAAGTCTAATCTTCCTTCTCTCAATGGAGTGGTTGATATTGAGCAATTCCTTGATTGAATACATGAAGTAGAACGTTTCTTTGACATTATGAACATTGAAACATAACACAATGTAGACTTTGTTATCTACAAGTTATATGGAGGGGTTGGTGCATGGTGGCAACGACAACAAGAGCTATTGAGATCAAAAGGTTAGCCTCCTATTCGAAGTTAGGTTCAAATAAAAGCACTGCTAAAGGTCATTTTTTGTCATTTGATTATAAACAAACACTTTTTCAGCAATTTCAGAATTGTTATCAAGGTACATGTTCTGTTTTTTCTTATACAGAAGAATTTCTATGGTTGCAAGCTACGTGCAATTTGAACGAGGATAAAGACCAACAAGTTGCACATTATATTAATAGCCTAAATTATGGTGTTGAAGACCGTTTAGCCATGCAAAGCATTAGGTCAGTTGGTCAAGCACAGAAGTTAGCATTAAGGGCAAAATGCCTCATGCAATCTAGGAGGGTCCTAAGAAATCCTATGAACCAGCGAGTCGAAGCTAGTAACAAGGCTTGATTGAATAAAACCAAAAGCAAGGCAGTATAATTAAGGGGTAAAGAGGCTGAAGTTAAAAGAACGGAACCAAGGGAAAAAGAAAAGCAAGACGCAGCAAAGAGAGTGCATTGTTTCAAGTGCAATGAGATAGGGCACAAGTCTAGTGATTGTCCTAGGTGCAAGTTTCCCAATGTGACTCAACGTGAGTGTAAGGAAGACTACTATGAGGAGGAGGCAGAGAAAGAAGATGGTGATTTTGAGGTGGCCAAAGAAGATGGTAAGGAGGTGGTATGTGTTGTGAAGAAGTTGTTATACACTCCAATACAACCCAAAGAATCGCAACGCGAGCGCATCTTTGAGGGTAAATGTTCAATTCCCAATAAAGTGTATAAACTTTTGATTGATAGTTGTAGTTGTAAGAACTTGGTTTCAAAAAGCTTAGTTGAGCATCTTAAGCTTAAAAACACAACCAAATCCAGCCCTATACAACGTTGGTTGGATAAAGAAGGGACCTAGCATGAAAATTATAGAACGATGTTTTTTGCCTTTATCCTTAGGCAAAACTTACAAATCTAAAGTTCTTTGTGATGTCTTAGATATGGATGCATGCCATGCACTACTAGGTAGGCCATGGCAATTTGATGTTGATGCAACTCACAAGGGAAGAAATAACACCTATTCCTTTACTTGGGATCGAAAGTGGATAGTTGTGGTTCTAACTTAACGAGAGAATGTTGCACCTAAAGTGGAGGACAAAACTTTTACCTTCCTAATTATAAAGGGGGAGGAGCAACCAATACAACCCACATCGAAGGAAGTTCAAGGCTTATTGATAGAATTTGAAGATGTAATGGCAGAATCGACACGATTACCATTAATGTAAGACATTCAACATCGCATTGATTTTATTCCTGGAGCTAGCTTACCAAATCTGCCATATTATCGTATGAGTCCAAAAGAGCATGAAATCTTAATGAAAAAAAAATGGAGGAGCTGTTGCAAAAAGGGCACATACGAGAGAGCATTAGTCCTTGTGCTATATGTGCCTTACTTACTCCTAAGAAGGATGGGAGCTGGTAGATGTTCATGAACAGTCGCGCTATCAACAAAATGACCACAAGGTACTGATTTCCAGTCCCTCAACTTAATGATTTACTTGATCAATTGAATGGTGCCAAAATATTCACAAAGATAGACTTGCAGAGTGGATATTATCAAATCAGAATTTGTGTGGGAGATGAATGGAAAATAGCTTTCAAAACAAAGGATGGGCTCTATGAGTGGCTGGTCATTTCGGGTTGTCTAATGCACCAAGTACATTCATGCGCCTAATGAACAAGGTACTCAAAACCTTTATGTCCTACTTTGTTTTTATGTATTTTGATGATAATTTGATCTACAGTAAGAATGTAGAGGAGCACCTTGAGCATATTAGGCAAGTTTTGGTTGTAAAATCAAATAAGTATGTGTTCTTAACAAACAGATCAATGTTCCTAGGATTTGTTGTAAGTAGTGAGGGCCTTCATGTGGATGAGGAGAAGGTGAAAGCTATTCGAGAATGGCAAACAGTTAAAACCATAACTAATGTAAGAAGTTTCCATGGCCTAACAACTTTTTATCGAAGGTTTATAAGAAATTTCAACATTGTTGTATGACCTATCACTGATTGCTTAAAAAAGGGCAGATTTCTATAGGGCAAAGATGCAGATCATAGCTTTGAATTAATAAAGGAGAAATTGTCTACTGCACATATTCTATCTTTGCCTGGTTTTGCAAAAACATTTGAGCTTGAACGTGATGCAAGTGGAATTGACATAGGGGCTGTTCTTTCTCAAGAGAGGAGGCCCATTGCATTCTTTAGTGAGAAGTTGAGTGATGCAAGGCAGAAATGGTCAACATATCAACAAGAAATCTACGCAGTGTATCGTGCTCTTAAAACATGGGAAGCATATCTTTTATGTAAAGAGTTCATTGTCTATTCTGACCATTAATCTCTCAAAAACTTCCGTAGGGCAGAAACATATTGATCATATGTTGTCAAGGTGAGTAGTTTATCTTGAGAGATTTAATTATGTTATTGTTCATAAATCCGAAGTCACTAACTGAGTGATGGACGCTTTAAGCCCTCATGAACTCTTTTTGTTACAAGTGTTGCTGAAGTTCCAGGTTTTGAGCAACTCAAGGAGTTTTATGAGGGTGATGAAGATTTTGGTGATGTATGGGCTAAATACATGTTGAAACAGCCCTTGTGTGAATTTTTAGTCCTAAATGGTTATTTGTTCAAATAAAGCCGATTATGCATTCCCAGGAGTTCTCTACATGACAAATTGCTAAAGGAGATGCATCCCAGTGATTTGAGAGGTCATGTGGGTCAAGATAAGACTATAACTAGTTTGGAGGTACATTACTTCTGGCTACAATTAAAGAGAGATATTGGAAAGTTTGTGCAAAGGTGTCTGGTTTGTCAAACAAGTAAAAGGTAGTCACAAAACAAAGGTTTGTACATGCCTTTATCTATTCCTAATGCACCTTGGGATGATATTTCTATGGACTTTGTACTTGGTTTGCTAAGAACCCAAAGGGGAAGTTATGTTGTCTTTTTGGTGGTTAATCGGTTTTGCAAGATGTCATATTACATTCCATGTTGCAAAACAATCGATGCTCATCATGTTGCTAAATTGTTCTTTAGAGAGATTGTTCACTTGCATGGTGTACCTCTCTGAATCCTTTGGATAGGGATAGCAAGTTCTTAGCTTACATTGTGGAAGAGGTTTGGGACTGAATTGGAGTTTTCTAGCACAAGGCATCCCTAAACTAATAGGAAAATTGAAGTGGTAAACTGTTCTTTGGGCAATTTAATTAGATGCATTTGTGGCAACAAGAAAAGGCAATAGGACTTTGCTTTGGCACAATCGAAATTTACATACAACAACTCAATCAATCGCTCAACTAGAAGGAGTCCTTTCTCTATTGTTTATACTAAAATTCCTAGACATGTTGTGGATCTCATCAAATTACCTTCTAATACAGGACCTAGTGCAGCTGTGTTTGCTTTAGCAAATAACTATACAAAGGTTTTCCATAAAGTGCAACAATCCTTGAAGGAAAACAATATCAAATACAAGGCAGCAGTTGACAAGCATTCAAAGTGCAAAGCATTTAAGGTGGGAGATCGAGTGATGGTGTATTTATGCAAAGAGATGCTACCTATGGGAATTCATGGTAAACTAAGGCAGAAGCGTTATGGTCCTTTTACAGTTTTAAAAAAGATCAATGATAATGCATACGTGATAGACCTTCCTGCTGAATGGGCATTTCTAAGGCATTCAATGTAGCATATATCTCCACCTATCACCCTGAAGGTGGCCTTTATGATCACTCGAGGATGAGCTCTTTCCAAGTGGATAGGGAATATCAGCCTATTGCTATGAATGGATTTGGATAGCCCGCAACACCAACTCATTAGACCAGCCCATTTTGTGCAAATAGAGCAACCTATTGATTAAGAAACAAGTCGTGGGTAAAAGAGTAACTTCAAGATGTCTTCATCATTACTTATCCAGCATCATCCAAAAATTTAGGAAATCTTATGACTATCTTTTGGATATTGGTGGTTGATGCACATGATTACTTTTTGAGAATTATATGCCTAGTTTTGACTAGAAGATTTTTGTCGTTATATCTATATATATAATTATACCTTGTTTGATATATCTTATCTTTTAAAAAAATATTTTATTCTGGTTGCACCTAACCTAGAGAAATGTTCCAGGTATTTAAACTTACTTTCATGCATTTTTGAGGCACTTTTGAATGTTATTTTCACTAAGAGAGTTCTCTCTAATCAACCTATTTAGTTTAGAATTTTTTGAACGTTTGCGTCTTGTTGAAAGATACCAAGATCCTTCTGCTTTTTTGAATGAGATCACAAAACCATCAACACTTTTGCTGCATCATTTTAGCATCAAGCATATGCAAAGGTTTGTGGTGAAGAAGGCTGTTAGGGGAACTTGAAGTTACAACCAACAACTCAATGATGGTTTATTGTGATAATCGAGGAGCTATCAGCATTGTAAAGAATCCAGTTCACCATGATCGAGCTAAGCATGTTGAACTTGATCATTACTTCGTCAAGGAGAAAGTTGAACAAGGAATACTTGAGTTATCCTATACATCTACTACAACTCAAGTGGCTGATGTTTTTATGAAATCACTGCCAAGAGTGAAATTTGATGGGCTTATTTCCAAGCTGGAAATGGTCAACACCTATTCCTAGCTTGAGAGGGAGTGTAAAAAATTAGATTTGATATTCCTAATCCCTAATTTAAAGGGATTTTATTTTTTGATTCAAAGAATTATCTTATTTTTCTATTTAAGTTTTCAGAAAAGAGTAACTTGTTTACTTTATCTTTATCTTTTATACAGCTAATAGTATTAGTATTTATCCCTGATTTTTAGGCATTTAGGATTGTATTCTTCTTAGCTGGTATTCCTCTATATAGAGCAATTGCACTTCTAATTTGTGAGAGTGAGAAATACAAGTTTTTACTTCTCAAAATCACAATTCTCTTGAAAAATATGAAGTAAATCCGAAACGATTTTCTATAACAACCTAGTTCCTCGTAGGGTCCCGTAGTTGCACGTACTTACGTATTGTCCTCTTTGGGCCTGGCTATGATACCACCCCTCAAGGTTTTGTCTCAACTGGGCCACCGGTCTGCCATCGGCCAGGCTGCGCAGACTGCGCCCAAGAGCGCGTCCCCCACTCGAACCCGGGACCTCTACCACAAAGGCTCCCAAAGTTCGCAATGAGTACCATTTGGGCTAAATGAGAACAAGTCATCTTCTAGAGTAGCTCTAAAAACACACACAAAGCCGTGATAAATTTCCAGCTGAAGACCCTGAGAATTTTGATAAGGAGAAAATATCCTTGTTAACCAAAAACTCTACCAAATTTCTCAAGAAGAACATGAAGAATGGAAATTCTAGTGAGAGAAAAAAGTCTGGATTTCAAAAGTTTGCCAAAACAATTTACTCCCCCAAATTATTCACAAAAGGTCTCAAAAGAAAAGAAAAGGAAAAACAAGGGCATTCAATGTCGAGTGTGAGGGCTTTGGTCATATACAAGCTGAATGTGCCAATACACTCAAGAACAAGGACGTATTATGGCTGCAACCTAGAGTGACATTAATGATGACAAAAATCATAGTGTAGATGATAAATCTGATCACAAAAGAATTTTTTTGGCCTTTGTGGCTTACTCTCAAGCAGATTATGATCAAGCTTCTGAAAGTGATGCATCTAATGAATCATATTTTGAAATGGATGATTAGGAAAAAGCCTATAATTGAATGTACAATCCAAATGTTACAAAAAGTCAATTTATTCAATAAAAAAAATCAACTTAAGGAAAACAAGAAGTTTACTAACAAGGTAGAATCACTCAATTGTGACCTTGTTACATGCAGTCTCTCTTTGATCACACCATGAAGGAATTGAGCAACGCAAAAGAAGCAATTGAGAAACTATCACGTGGAACCTTCAATCTGGGCCAAGTTCTTAGCATTGGAAAACCTCATGGAGAAAAGCAGGCCTTTGTTACTCAAGAAATATTAGCACACCAACATCTTCGATAGGAGCATTCGAGAAGGCAATTGCTACAACTATAGAAACCAGTAAACTTCCTACAAGACAGGTAACCATCTTTTTTCCAATTTGCCATTTTGTGGGAAAATGGTCACATTCGTCTAAGATGTTTTAAATTGGAATTCTCTCTATCTAAAATCATTTAGAGTTATAAGAAAGTTAAATTGAGAAATACAAGAAACATGAAAAGACTAATTTAAAAACCTAAGTAACATCTTTTTGTGTTGCACACATATTACCATTGGCTACTAATCATGATCAATGGTATTTTGATAGTGAATGCTTTAGACAAAATTTTGTAATTATCTCTAATAGTTATTTTACTTTTGGTGATAATAACAAAGGAAAAATTTGTGGGAAAGGTACACTAACTATGTTGGCTTTGCCATCTTTAAATAATGTACTCTATGTTGAAGGTTTGAAGGCAAATATGATCAACATGAGTAAGATATATGATGATGATCACATTGTACTATTTTCAAAATATCAATTTCATGTGGTTAAAGAAGGGAAATATATTTTGACTAGGCAGCGCTCTAGTGACAACTTTTACCTGTTGATAAACAATCTCGTTTGTCACAATTTTGTTACCATCAATACTGAATTGTGGAATCACAAATTAGGATATTTAAATACAAGGATTTGTACTATTTGGCTAAGCATGAGATTGTCTAAGGAATTCCTAAAATGTAGTGGGAACAAGGCAAGGTGTGTGGACTATGTCAACATGGGAAACAAACCAAAAGTTCAATCATGTTGTTTGACACTTAACTACCTCACATATACTTGAATTATTGCATATAGATTTGATGGATCCAATGCAAACTAAAGGTATAGGTGGAAAGAGGTATGTTTTCGTCTATATGGATGACTTCGCAAGGTACACAAGGGTTGATTTTCTCCAACAAAAATCAGATACATTTCAAGTCTTCAAAACTTTATGCATTAAGTTGCAGATGGAGACAAATGGCAGGATTAAGAAGATAATAAGGATTTAGAGTGATCATGGGAAAGAATTCGAGAACTCATGCTACTCTCAATTTTGTACGGAACAGGGAATAAATTATGAGTTTTCAGCGCCAAAAACACCTTAAAAAAATGGAGTTGTAGAACATAAGAACAGAACACTACAAGAAATGGTTAGTACCATGATCAATACAAAGGATCTCTTCAAAAAATGTTGGGCTGAAGCGATCAAAACTTCTTGTTATCTTTGCTATAGAGTTTATTGAAGACTAGGTACAAAACAAACACCATATGGGATATGGAAAGGTAAAAAGCCAAATCTCTCTTATTTTCATATTCTCAAATGCAAATACTATGTTTTGAATGATACAAAAAATCTTGTTAAATTCGATGTAATAGTGATGAAGGTTTCTTTTCTTGATTATTCATCTAATAGTAGGGCTCATAAAATCTATAATGAATGAACTAAACTCGTTATAAATCTTCAAGTATTGTGTTTTTTGATAATGAAGTTACTGCAGATGAATTCAAAGAAGATAATTCTAAAGATAACAGTGTTCCCAAATAATCCCATCCATCAAAACATCAAAGTTTGAAATTACTGAATCAAAAACTATAGAATAGCAAACAACATGCATTGACTAAAAACCCATGAGGCATTAAAGGCAATGCACCATAATGGATTCAAAAAGTTCATCTTATGTCCAAAGAGGTTGGAAATCCTAATGATGTCTGCATAAAATAAAAGAGATTAACAAATGAAATAAAGTGTTATATTTCCTTCGTTGAATGGAAAAATGTGAAGCAAGCCCTTAAAGATGACTGTTGGATAGCAGCTATGCAAGAGAAATCAGAGTAATTTGTAAGGAATGATGTCTGGTTTTTGGTTCCTATACCACAATAGAATTAATTTCATCGGAACAAAATGGATTTTTAGGAATAAAATAGATGAATTTGAAAATATGGTCCGAAACAAAGCTAGACTTGTTGCTTAAGGATATACATATGGATTTTGATGAGACATTTGCTCCTACAGCTAGATTAGAAATGCATCTATTTGTTGTTGGCTATGTCTTGTTAAATGAATTTCAAACTCTACCGAAGGGATCTAAAAAATACATTCTTGAGCGGAGTGCTTCTTGAGAAGGCTTATGTAGAGCAATTAACTGGTTTTGAAGGCCTTGTATGGACTAAAACAAGCGCCATGACCTTGTTACGAAAGATTGAGAACATTCTTCCTTTTTCATGGTTTCATAAGAGGTACTACAAACAAAACCTTTTTCATTAGACATCTAAATCTAGGTATTGTTTGTGCTCAAATCTTTGTCGATGACATAGTTTTTGGGTCAACCTCTTACTCTCTTTCTGGGTCAACCTCTTACTATAATTCTTAAGAGTTTATTTCATTGATACAAATTGAATTTGTAATGAGCATGGTCAGTAAACTGAGTCTCTTTCTTGGTCTTCAAATTAAACAACTTGAAAAATGGTATTTTTGTTTCTCAATCCAATATACTAAATATATTATCAAGAAATTCGAAATGGAAAATGTAAAACATTCTAGGACTCCCATGAGCACTATCTTGAAACTAACTAAAGATGAACATGGTAAAAAGGTTGATCCCACCTTGTATTGTAGCATGATTGGTAGTTTGTTGTACTTAACTATTAGTCATCTTGATATTTGCTTTAGTGTTGGTATGTGTCAAAGGTACCAAGCAAATCCCATTGAATCACATATTGCTACAGTAAAATGTATTTTAAAATATGTTTTAGCAACTATGGAATTTGGATTGTAGTACACTTTTGATACTAACATCAATCTTGCTGGTAATAATGATGCGGATTGGATAAGTAATTTGGATGATTGTAAAAGCACTACTGATAGATGTTTTTACTTAGGAAATAACCTCATTTTCTGGTTCAACAAAATACAAAATTCCATTTCCTTATCCATAACTGAAGCTAAATACATTGCAGCTAGAAATTGTTGCACTTGAACTATATGGCTGAACCAAATGGTTCTTGATTATGGTTTTCAATAAGAGACTATCACTGTCTTTAGTGATAACACTAGTGTCATCAACATTTTAGAAAATCTAGTTCAACACTCACATACAAATCACATTGACATTAGGCACCATTTCATATGTGATCTTGTTGAAGAAAAAGTTATCACCTTGTCACATGTGAAAACCAATGCTCAACTTGCTGACCTTTTTACTAAAGCATTAGATACTCAAACATTTAGCATTTTGAGAAAGTCCATTGGAGTTTGCTTGCTGTAATCCTTATTTTTGTTTACAAAGTTAAAATTCTTATTTATAAATAAAAAATTATAATAAAAAAATTATTCTTAGTTTCTTCTTCTTTTAGATCTATTTTTATGGTGATTTTGATATGTTTTTTCTAATAGATATTGTGTTTCCCATAATATTCTATGATATTTTTCTGTTTTCCATGATTTATGAACTAGTGTTTACTCTTAGCATATTTCAAGCTGGTCCAAATTCTGATTTCTTGTGCAAAGGTTTGTTTGAAACCATCTTATTAATCACCTATTAGGAAGGCTACCTTTTGTTGAAGAAATTTTTTAGGTGTAATGACCCTTATGCTCTGAAAAATCTACCATTAGAGAAGGTTACCTCAGTAAAATGAGTGAAAGCCCTAATATAGTTAATACTGAATGTAAGAACCCCAGGGCAAAGAACATAACTGGCTAGAAAATTAAAAAAATAAATGAATGAAATTAATTAAAAATGATGTGTGCACAAGAGGAATTCATGTGAGAACATTAAATGAGTAAGGAAAATGGAGTTCACACATTATGATACGTTAAAACACATGAGAACATGGTGTCAGTATATGAAAGCACCAACAATGCAAAAAAAAAAAATTGCACATTCCCTTAAAATAGTAGATACGCATCCACATAGCAAAGAAGAGAGTAAATCAGTTCAAGATGAATAAGATTTGTAACCAAATATGACAAAATTAATGAATCCTGAGAGACACAAAATATTCACAAGTATCAAATTACAAGAGACACCAAACTGGAGGATTACAAAGAGTTGAAATCCTAAAGCTAAAATTCTCAATTTCTATAGACGAGATCTATAAGAAACAAAACTTGTAAACTTTTAGTGTGTTAAGTGTCCTCAAGGTGGAATTAACCACATTGGCCAAAATTTCATAAGAAACTCCCCCTTCCCTCAAGCAATTGTTAATAACTTTTTAAATGAAGTTACATTTTTTTATTACACTCAACAGTAACCATATTAAAGCTTTCACTCATTGTGCTAAGGTAGCCTTCTCCAATGGTAGATGTTTCAAAGCATAGGGGTCATTACACCCAAGAAAATTAATCAAAGGGAGGTTACACTTTTGCACAAGGTAGCCTTCCTAATAGGTGATGAATAAGATGGTTTCAAACAAACATTTGCACAAGAAATCAGAATTTGGACCAATCTGAAATCTTAAAAGTAAACACCAGTTCAAAAATCATGAAAAACAAAAGATAGCATAAAATATTATGTGAAACACAATCACAAAGATGGATAAGTATCTATTTGAAATAACATATCAAAATCACCCTGAAAACTCAGTTGACAAAGGAGAAACTAAGAACAAAAATTTTTATTTTATTTTTTATTTACAGCATAAGAATTTTAACATTGTTAAAAAAATAAAGATTGTAGCAAGCAAACTTCAATGGACATTTTCAAATTACTAAATGTTTGAGTATCTAATTCTTTAGTGAATAGGTCAGTAAGTTGAACAATGGTATTCACATATGACAAAGTGATAAACTTTTCTTCAATAGATAACATATGAAATGGTGCCTAATTTCAATATGCTTTCTGTATGATTGTTGAACTAGCTTTTTTGAAATGTTGATGGCACTAGTGTTATCACAAAAGACAGTGATAGCTTCTTGTTGAAAACCATAGTCAAGAATCATTTGCTTCATCCATAAAAGTTGAGTGTAACAGCTTCCAGTTGCAATATATTTGGCTTTAGCTACGGATAAGGAAATGAAATTTTGCTTCTTGCTAAATCAAGTTGTTTCCTAAGTAAAAACATCCACCAATTGTGCTTTTGCGGGCATCCAAATTACCTGCCCAATCCGCATCACTGTAACCAACAAGATTGACATTATTATCAAAAGTGTACCACCGTTCAAATTCCACAGTTACTATTATAGCAATATGTGATTCAATTGGACTTGCCTAGTACCTTTCAGACAGACCAACACTAAAGCAAATATCAGGATGACTAGCAGTTAAGGACAACAAACTACCAATCATGCTACAATCCAAAGTGGTAGCACCTTTTACTATGTTCATATTTAGTTAGTTGCAAGGTAGTGCTCATGGGAGTCCCAGAATGTTTTGCATTTCCATTCCAAATTTCTTGATCATATATTTAGCATAATTGGATTGAGAAACAGAAATACAATTTTCAAGTTGTTTAATTTGAAGACCAAGAGAGAGACTCAATTCACCAACCATGCTCATTTCAAATTCATTTTCCATCAATGAAATAAATTCTTGAGAATGAGAGTAAGAGGTTAACCCAAAAACTATGCCATCAACATAGATTTGAGCACAAATAATACCTAGATTTAGAAGTTTAATGAACAAGGTTTTGTCTGCAGTACCTCTTGTGAAACCATGAGAAAGCAACAAGGTTGTCAATCTTTCGTACCAAGCTCGGGGTGCTTGTTTTAGTCCATACAAGGCCTTTTTGAGCGTGTACACATGATCAAGATAATAAGGATCTTCAAAGCAACTAGTAGCTCCACATAAGCATCCTCAAGAAGCACTCCATTCAATAACAAACTTTTGACATCCATTTATTAGAGTTTGAAATTCATGCAACAAACCATAGCCAATAGTAAACGGATGGATTCCAATTTGGCTACAAGAGCAAAGGTCTCATCACAATCCACTCCCTCAACTTGTGTATATCCTTGAGCAATAAGTCTAGCTCTATTGTAGACTACATGTTCAAATTCATCTATTTTATTCCTAAAAATCCATTTTGTTTCTATGACATTAATTCCATGTGGTCTAGGAACCAAAAACTAGACATCATTTATTACAAATTGCTCTAGCTCCTCTTGCATAGTTACTATCCAACAGTCATCTTCAAAGGCTTGCTTGACATTTTTCGATTCAACCAATGAAATATAACACATGGTTTAATTCATTTGTTAATCTCCTTCATGTTATCAAGACATCATTAGGATTTCCAAACACTTTGGGCATAGGATGAGCTTGTTGAATCCATGATGGTGGACCTTTCCTTGCCTTTGGTGACTAATGTTTCTGGTTTAGTGTTGTTGGTTGTTGTTCTATAGCTTTTGATTCAATCATTCCTAACCCTGATGTTCCCACAGATCGGGATCATGTGGAAACATTGTTACCTTTATCAACATCTTATTTGAACTCATCTATAATAACTTCATTAGCATAAAACACAACATTATAAATTCTATAATGAGTTTAGTTCGCTCATTATAAATTCTATAAGCCTTACTATTAGATGAATAACCAAGAAAGAAACCTTCATCACTCTTACCATCGAATTGCCAAGATTTTCTCTATCATTCAACGTTATATGTGTATCTTAGATTGACATCCTCACCACCATCAAAATACCATCGATCATGATTAGCAGCCAATAGTGATGTGTATGGAACACAAGAAAACGTGTTAGTCTTTGGTTTCCAAATTGGTATTTTCATGTTATTTGTATTTCTTATTAGTTTAAATTCCTATCACTCTAAATGATTTTAGACAAATAGAATTCCAATTTCAAACATCTAGGATGAATGTGACCCTTTTTCTGAAAAAAAGGCCAAATTGGCATAAAGTTGGTTACCTACCTTGTAGGAAGTTCGCTGGCTTCTGCAGTTGTAGTAGTTGCCTTTATGAATGTTCCCACCAAAGATTCTAGTGTGCTAGCCTTTCTTCAGTAAAGAAGGCTTGTTTTGTCTCCATGAGGTTCCAATGCTAATAACTTGGTCAAGCTTGAAGCTTCCTAGTGTCAGTTTCTCAATTATTGCTTTTTCCTTACTCAATTCCTTCATGGTGTGATCAAAGAGAAATTGCTTGTTAATAGGGTTACTAAGTGCTTCTACCTTGTTAGTCAGCTTCTTCTTATTTTCTTCAAGTTGATTATTTTTGGATTCAACCAACTTGGCTATTTATATTATTTGGACCCATTGATTATACATTTGATTATAGGCTCTTTGCTGATTATCCATTTCAGAATCTGATTCATCAAATGCATCACTTTCAAAAGCTTGACAAAAAGATGATTGAGAGTAAGCCATGAAGGCCAAAAAATTGCTTGTGTGATCAAACTCATCATCTTCACGATGATTTTCTTCTTCATTATTGTTATTCAAAGTTGTAGCCATATCACCTCCTTGTTTCTTGAGCGTATTGGCATATTCAGCTTGCATGTGAGCAAAGCCCTCACACTCTCGACACCCAATGCCCTTATTTTTCGTCTCCTTTTCTTTTGAGACCTTTTTTGAATAAGTAAGAGGAGGAAACTAATTTGGCAAACTCTTTTGAAATCCAGACTTGTTCTCGTACTAGAATTTCCATTCTTCATGTTCCTCGTGAGAAGTTTAGCATAATTTTTGGTTAACAAGGTTATTTTCTCCTCATCAAGATTCTTAGAGCCTTCAGTTGGGAATTTATCAAGACTTTGTGTGTGCTTTAGAGCTACTTTAGAAGATGACTTGTTCTTATTCCATTATTTGAGATTTACTTCATATGTTTGAAATGAATCAATGAGCTCTTTGGATCTAAACAATCTCATAATTACAGTGAGAGTCTTTATGGCCAAATCTTCAATCATCTTCTTTTTTGATTTATAGTTCAAAATTTGAGTGTTTTGCTCCTTTTTTTTAGCTATAATTTCTAGTAAACCAAACAGTAGGATTTGGCATGAATTGATGAAAATCTTTTGAGATGTGTTGAACTTGATAAACTTTTTTAATTTTATGAAGCCATGATGTTGTAATATAACACTTTAACACGAAAATACCATTAAAAAAAAAAGGCCTAAAAAGCCTGATTAGGCTCAAGTCCAAAATCTGTTGAAGATTAAAATTTGAAGTTCAAGTAGCCTTATTGGGCCCAAGCCCTAACCAGAATACCTGAATCTACGCAATTTGACCCAACTTCCCTCAGTTAGCTATGGGTCCTTCACATTTCATACCCGCTTTTGGGTACATTTCTCCTTACATGAACAGGAACCAGGTCGGGTCCAAACCCAACTGACTTGACCCGAATCGACAGATGCCCACCCCTCATGAAGGCGATTCTAAGTGGATATACTTAGAAGGCATGTTTTTAGTTTCATTAGCCTTTTATTGGCCTTGTGATATTAGTTGTGTTGTTGTTGTAGTTGTTGTTGTTATTAACCAAAAGATATAATCTCACTGTTATTGCAGTAGTTAGATTAGTTATGTAAGTGAATATAGATCTGAATATATTTTGATTTGATATGCTTCATAAAGGTTTTTTATGATAAATTAAAGATTGAATTAGTGCTTATCACTAGAGAATTAAAGATGGTAAAGAAGGCATCATAAAAAAAATTATTATCACTAATATCATTAGTTGTTTATTATAATTATGATTATTTTGCGATAAATATCTGGTTATTAAGCTGTGGTATGTTGTTAGACGAAAATTATATAGGATAAAACATAATAAATAATAAAGATGCTTATGTTGTTTGATGCTTGTATGAGTTCATAGGTGCGCTAAAGTTGTTTGGAATAAAAACTAAAAAGTGTTGTGCGGCGAGTCCGTGAAATGCTAATGAAAAAGAAATTTTTGTTCTATTTTTTGTAGTAGTTGGTCTTTGGGCTAAACTTGGATGCAGGGTTTATGTTCAAATTACATTTTATTGAATTGTGTATGGAATCATAGTGCTTTAATTGAATGGGCTATGTGATCTAATTCAATTTCCATTTTTAAATATTTTGAATTCTTGTTTTTTGAGTTTGCAAAGGTCGTGTGTTTCGATTCAACGCCTAAGTTTTCTGGTTTTTAAAGCGAATTATTCTTCGAATTCTGCCTTACATGTTCGCACGTATTGCATGGTAGGAAATTGCTAGGTATATTGAATTAAATTAATTGATTAAATAAAATTAACTAATTTGATTAATTAAAATAATTAAATTGACTAACGCTATTAATTGGTTAATATTGAATTAAACTGAATTGATTAATTTAGTTTAATTTAACAAAATTAATTAAATGAATAAATTTAATAAAATTTTATTAATTAAATTGAATAATTGATTTAATAAATTATTTAAAGTTATTTAATTAATTCAGTTATATTAATTGAATAAATGAACTAAAATAAATTAATTGAATAAATAATTAATTTAATTAGTAATTGAATTAAAATAAATTCATTAAATTAATTAATTAATTGATTACATTAAATTGAATAAATACATTAAATAAAATTGAACTGGAGATTTTTGTATAAATTGAATTGAATAATTAATAAAAAATCCTCAGTTATATATAAATTGCCAACTACATCATATTCTTTTCTTTAATTAATTAGAGTTAATAGATTGATTGAATTTTGTTTAGCTGGCTATTTTGGTAAGTTTTCTTTATGTTTGAGGAGCATTGTGATTTGTGTCATCCTTGAGAGAATAAATTTGATACATTTGCTTTAATTTTGGATTGAAATGTGGCATGTTCAGAAGGGCTTTTAGATTTTTTTTTTTAATAAAAAACAGCTGTTGCCCACTAATATTAGTTCTATATCTGCAATTATTGAGGGACATGCGGGGATGTGTTTATGGACTGTTATATAGGTAGTTTTCGTTTGATCGTACAAGCTCTTCTGGCAATCATATATATTTTCCTTCATATGGTGGGAAAGGAGAATAAAGGTTGCAATTTGGTTGTCAAACAAGCTCTTTCAAAGCTTTTTGGTGCAGGAAAAAAAAATGCAACTATTTTGTATTTAGAGTAAGAGAATATTTTTGGTTTGAAACGAGATTTTGTATTTTAGAGTCAGAGATTTTTTTTTTTATTTGAAACGAGATTAAGAGATGCATTTAATGACTAGAAATGAGAGGGATTGAAAATTTTTTTTTTAATAGAGTTTTTTAGTTATATATTTTTTTAAAAGATGGACTAAAGGTTGCAATCTGATTACATATTTTCTTTTAGTTATATATTCAAAAACTTAGTAGTTATGTTGGTATTGTGTTATGAAATTTTATTGGTGCCTTAGACCAGTCAGCCATCCTAACAGTTGTGGTTTACTTTTTGAAATATATAAAATTCATAATTTTATGCCCAGTATTGCATTTTACTTTGCTCAAATTTGCAAAAACTTGAAACGACTTCATTTCAGCTTTGTTAGGACTTAGGATTCCCTCCTTCCCACCATTTCATAGAAACACTCCATTTTAGGGATATTATTCTAACTCAATACCGGGTCATTCTTTCAATTCAATATAAAAATTTTTGGAAAAAATTGGAGCACATAATTATAGTAAAGAATACGGTATGAAAGAAATGTAACTCAAACTTTATTCAAAACTTTTTTTTTTGGGTGGGGGGTGGGGGCCGCCTGTGGGTTTTGTGGGGGTGAGGGCCTCGATCACTTATGGTAACTTGACTAATCTCTATTCTTATATTTTTGTTGCAGATGTTATTACTGGTAATTAATGCAATATTGTTTCAATCCGCACTAGCAAGTACTGCACCACCTCCTCTTTGGTGCCCTTTTTTACCGCCGAACCCACCGAGGTCAAGTGCTCTCTGGAGGAACAAAAACATTTACAATCAGCTCAAGGAAGTTCAAAAAACTCTTACTCTCGCAAAAGTAATGTATGTTGTAGATACATGGATTTTACAGGGTTTGCATCCCCATAAGGTATTATTTGCTTTAGACCAGAGCCCGCACAGTTTTGTCCTGAAAAGGGTTCTTCTTGGGAAAAAGGAGCAGCCCCTCCTCTTATAAGCCACAAGTCAATCCACTACAAAAGAGTTGTTAGACAAAATCACCACCCCTGTTTTGGACCCAGCGTCAACAGGGCCCCTAGTGGGTTGGGTTATGGCATGCTTGAATAAGGTGTCGGTATAGACGTTCCTATAGACAATGCCAACTGTTGATGTACGATTTTCGTACGGCCAAAAAGGAGGTTGAAACTCGCGCAGAACGTCCAATCTGGGTCTTAGAACAAAGAAAACGGTTAAGGGTGCTCACGGTGGTGTCGATGTGAACCCTTTGATGCTCAAGTCAATTTCTAGTATTCCAAAATTTTCTAAGAAAATTTCCTAGAAAGAGAAGCTCTCAACAGCAAAGAAAATTTAGAGAAAGAAAAAGTTTAGTGAATATTTGCCTACCTTGAGTAAGGATCAAGAAGATTTATATATATAAATAGCATCGATCTTAGAAGAGGTAAACTTGGAGGCCTTTGGAGGTGGTGTTTTGAACAAACAAAGTCTTTGAGGAGTTAAACTTTTCATCCTTTTTTAAACAAATATTATCCCTTCAATTTTCTTCGCCTCCACTTAGGAGTAGGGCTTGATCAAAAGTAAGAGGGAATGCTTGGGAGGCAAATGGCAAAGGTGGTTTTAACAAGTATTTTATTAAAGTAAATTCTCCAAGCCTCCACTACTGCATGTACGTATTTTTTTTTATTTGTCCCCTTTCCATTGCATTGATTTTATGCGCTTCCAGGAAGATTTCAAATAAAAAAAGTGATTAAGAGCTCATGTGGTATGGATCAATAAGAAAAACAAACAGTCGCGTGTCATTCAGGATGATTGCTTTAAGGAATGTAGCTAGAAAAAGACAATGTCAATACACACTTGACTTGTGAGAAGAGAGCACTTAACATGGATCATGCTTAGAATATTCTTGGCTACATCATGTAGAAAATAGGAAAAACAACTCACAACTATGATACAAATAAGAAATACACCTAATTGTTAAATCGGTAGCATGTATTTTCCTTGTATGAAAAACTTTAAAAATACTTTAACATTGAACATGTATGAAAAAATTAGAGCACATTCGCATGTGTCCTAAATACGAAAACATGGATCATGCATATAAGTAAAAGAATCCATATTAAATGAGATGGAAGTCTAGGAAGCTTTTATTGTTAAATATAAAATACATTAAGCATACACTAAACAAGTTTTTTGAAATGCTTTTCAACATTTGAATATGATGGAGACAGAACGACAAGTATGTTAAACTTATGTTAAAAAAGTTAGAGCATGTAAAACTGTGTTCAGGTATGCTATTAAAACTTGAAATTAACTGGCACCAATGGTGCTTTGACTAACCCGATGGCTATTGATGCGTTCGAAACTAGCAAGTATACTAGTCGCACAAGTAATAAAGTGATGAGTAAGATATCATTCCCACGAGGATTGATTCTAATTAAATTTGTTATTCGAAAGCAAAAACAGAGTAAATGGGGGGTTTTGTTGATTGATTAACTAAGTGAAATAATAATGCAAACGAAGAATAACAAAACAGAAAGTTAATTCGAATGAAAAAACAATGAGAGAAAGCTGGTTAAGGGATCCTTCTCTACCACAAGATATGGATTTGCGAATTAATCGTAGAATTGTCATCCAATTACAGCATTGAAGTTATCAACCGTAGATAACAACAAGCTCTGTTATCCCAATCTTTCCTTACTTTGTTGTTAAATAAAATAGGCTCTTTTCTTAATCTCTATCCATTAAACAACCTAGAACAAGCTCTCTAAATTTAATTCAATGGATGCATTATGAAAGAAAGACAGGTTGATCTAAGCAATAAACACACAAGCTCGGATTATTTAACTTAGGTTATATTCTCCAATTGCAATCTCTGATCACAATTTTGCTACTAAGGATTAGAAATTCAAGAAAATTACGGATCAAGATTTCTAGTCTAGCAATAGACAATATCCAGATTATATTCAGTTGGCCACCCAAATACAATCCAGCAAGCAATCATAAGCATTAAACATGGGAAAATACAAGCAACTTCAATTAGAGAATTGGATAACAATTCCTTACACAATCAACTTACAAAAACCATATCAGGGGCTTTGAAATCACCCTCAACCAATTCAGATTCAGTTACACATGTTTAAGAACGTGGTAAATACAATACAACATGGAGACATTCCAGAAAATGAAAGGGAAGGGAAAAACTTAGCAAATTTGATGTAATTCTCTTTGGATTGTAGTTCTTCCTCTTTCCAAGCTTCCTTTCTCCTTCAAGAACTCCAAGAGATGAAAGAATTCCAGAGCTGCAGCCTCCACCACGTTCTCCCCTCTTCAAGTTATGAAAATAAAACCCTAAAATGTGTTTAAATACTCTGCTACAGTGACTTGCTACAGTGCCCCGTATTATACATGCTACAGTGACTTGTGGAATTATATCTCTATACATCTCACACTGTTTTGATTACAACTTTTGGTACACTGAATGGATTTATAAACCGTAAATTTCTCCAGAAAATAGACTTCGAGAGCTTTCCAACGGTATATAATATGTCGTCGGGTTCATTGTATATCAATACAATTAAATCCGAGAAGATCACTGACTAGCAGAGGTGAAAATGAAGGGTTTTACTCCATTTTTGTGCAAGTTGCTCCAAAACTCCTACAAACATCAAAACACACAAAAACATAAAAATACCACGGAATATAGCAAAGAAACATGGACGAATTGATATAAAAGTAATACATAAATAGACACCTATCAGCTATATTTTTATAAATCAATTTTGAGCTGTTAAGATATTGTAGTTACTTGACATGGTATGCTTGTTAGCCATAATCGAAACAAATTGGAAGGGAACAATTTGTTTGTGAGCCCAACAAGGGGCTAGCACTACTTGCCTAGGTGTGTTGCATGCACCTTTTTTTTTCTTATTATAATTTTTAACTGTAGGGGTCTTTTTGCAAAATCCAAAACTTTGTGAGCCCAACAAATTTTTCAGGGGCTTAATTAAAACTTCTAAAGTACACTAACTCGTGAGGTTTTTTTTTTTTTTCTTTTCGGTTAGTGACTAGATTGATCTTTTTAAAGGGTGAATTTAAGAGGTTCTTCAAGGGCTATTTTAAAATTTTTTTGACTTGGTCGCTTAACATTTCTTTTCTTTCATCCTCCTTTTATTGAACAAGTTTGGTTTGATGACTAATAATTCCTCCTTACTTTTGTAGATGGCTAGAATTAACATTGTTGTAGTATTGCAAGGGGGACCAAGTCATCAAGGCCAATCAACAAGGAACAAGGATCTCGCAACCAACCTTGAGGAGGCTAACGAGTTTTATTAGACCTTACTTGGTCAAGATTAGGAGGTAGAGTAGAAGCCCCTTAGTCACAATGTGGTAGAGGCTGAAAGGAAGAGTGATTGGTCATCCTCTATTGGCTCAAATAGTGATGCAATAGTTGAACACTAGTGGCAGGCTAACCATTTTCTTATCCCAAATTTAGTCATTTTATTTCCTCCAAGAAAGGGTGATCCGTGGAGTGAGCCTCTACGAAGTGTCATTGATTAAGCTTGGAATTACTAAAGTTTGGTCGCTAGGTGCCTTTTAATAATTACGCCCGACAATTGCTTGATACTATAGGCATTGCCCCCACCCAACTGTCAGCCAATAGGTGGAGACTTTTGATTGCATTTTAGGGTTTGTTCAGAAGTATAGGTCTAGGTGACCACCCTAGAACTAACTCTAGAACTAACCAAGTTAAGTACGTTTTCGCCTCTCATCCACCAAACTTAGCGAAGACAAATTATCATTATATGTCTCAATGGGGAAGATAGGCAACCTGGACCAACTTTTTGGCATTCCTTCTAATGCGATAGACTGGAAATAAAGACAATTATGGTGAGGTGGTAGTTAGATGTACCAAGAAGGTGCCCACCCAAAGGGCAAGTGTTTGAGGATCAGGAGGTGCTTTGGTTTCTATGGTAACTTATTAGTTTATTGCATTATAAAGATCCTGCTCTTCTTACTTAGGCATCCCGTATTTTTATCATGAAAATTTTAATCATGACTTTTTTTTAGCTCCTTGGACCAAACATCTTGTTTTGTCTCAAAAAGCAAAATGTGATCTACGGAAGGTACTCAAACTACCCATTAGTTCAAAGAAAGTGAATGATCTCACTGATCATGAGCAATTGATCCGCTTTTGGCTTTTCACTTCAACAACCCCCATGAGGTAACCCTGATGATTTCTTTCTGATCTTTTCTTCTTCAATTATGCATATGTTTTTCTTTTTACCATTTTTGCTTTTATGCAGGTATAATTCCTTTATATCCTACTAAGACACAACTTGCCCAGCTTGAAGTCGAGATGCCTCTTCAACCCTTTGCAAGTGTTGGTCTAAGTTAGTGGAAGTCCTCTACCCTTTGGACCCTTTAAAAGGAAAGTCGATGATCATACGAGAACTACCATAGGTAAGTCCACACATAATAAATCTACCTTACTTCAACCTACCACAGAAGTGTTAGCTTCATAGCTTACTAGAAAATGTTGCAACCTACTTCTCAACTACGTAGGCATTTTACCTTCGATATTATAGGTTTTCAAAGAGACTCTACATACAGAGACTAGCTTTGTGAATTGTCCCAAAGTGTTGAATATTTAATGCTTGTTGGCATTTTCCCCGAGCATGTAAAACTTGCATATTGTGATGCAATTGTCGTTAAGGTTGGTATCATAATTTAGGTTGGATTCTATTTTCTTCTTTTTGTTTCTATTTTTAAACTTTTAAAAGTCCTACCTCATATGTTTTTCTCTCTCTATCTTTCTTTCTGTAGGTGATAGAGCCCTCGGCTTAAGGGGAGGCTACTAATACTAGTCTTTTGAAAGAGATCAACCATCTCACTTTTGAGGTCTCTGATTGAAAGGGGAAACATCAAGTCTGCCTTGACAATTTAACCAAGACAAGGAGGAAGATGGTAGATCTAAAAGAGCATATGGGCAAAATGAAAGCTGACGTGTCTGAAGCTAAAAAGTAGGCAGTTATTCAATGTAAAATGGCAAGTGACATAGTCAAGGAACTTTGGGAGAGGATTGCTACTGATGAGAATAGGATTGAGAGAGCAATTGCTCGCTTCTGGAAGAGTTATGCTTATTAGCAAGCAATGAAGCATTCTTCTATTGATAGGATCAATAGTATATGTAAACGGTTTCATGATTTGCTACCCAGAGATTGATTAGTCTCACATAGCTGAAAAGTTAAACTTGGTGGAAGAATCTATCTTGACAGTGAACTTAGATCCTTGACAATTTTACATATTGATAGTGAAATATGAAAATAATGAGTCGACATTGGACACAATATCCTATGAGGCCAAGCAAGGAGTCTACCTCATTATCTTTAGAGAAAGAAAGAGATGATGTGGCCACTTCTTAGGAGCAGTGGAAATTCTTTTAGCTGGTTAAATGTTTATCTACATAGAATGATCATACCAAGATAATTTTTTTAGCTTTGACTTTATCCATAATTAGGTGATGATTCAAACTTACTTGATTATATGGGTGGCAACCTTCAACCAACTTTTAAATAAAAAAAACTTTTTAAAATTTTGTAGTGTTATGCTCTTTTCCTCTTTATCTTCTACACATGCTTGTGACTTGATTGTAAATGAGCTTTAAAGATGAACAAATCATAATAAGATGAACCAAACACTTTATTGATAATCTCTTTTAATACATATAGGTCTCTGTTTGGTTGTTATTTCATTGATAAATGTCCACATGCACAAGTCCCTATTCGGAGTTATTACATATGTAAAGAGACTACGGATAGTACTTCTTTAAGTGCCCTATAGATGATAAAGAAGTCTCCTATTGTAGACACTTGAGTTTTAAGCTTAAGGATGAAAAATAGATGAGTGTTGAGAAAGGTGAAATGACCAAATTGCCCTTAAAGGAAAAGAAAGGTGTACTAAGGTGAAGAATGCAGAAGCTTTTGAAATTGACCCTAGATTTTAAAAATTCACAGAAATCAATCTAGAAAGAATTTGATAAAGAGTTATATATCATTGCGAATTACAAATGTCTAGTCTTGATAGAATTTTATGGATTGCAAATTGAAGTTGAATTCAAAGAGTTACATTCGATCGAATAGACAACGGTCAAAATGGACTGCACATGAAAAGCAATGAGAAAACAAAGAGGAAGTGAGTGAACCACCGGCTAACTATCCTACCACCGGCCAATGGTTCACCCATAGCTAGCCAACACTTCTATCACTGGTTGGTGGTCGACTGCAAAGTCTTGAAAATTTTCATTTCTAACCTTTCTTTTTTTATTCTTTCCTTCTTTTTTTCACTTGCACGCTCACACTATATAAACACCCCTTTGGCTCACTTCAAAGGCATCCAAAAATCTCTTCTCTCAGTTGTGAAAATTCCAAGAAGTCTTTTTCTAGCTTAATATTTTTCGGGCGTTTTATATTGCTCTAAACTCGAAAATGGTATGTTCTAAGAGCAATTCTCTCTTCTCCCTCTTAATTTCTTCTTTATTTTTCTTGCTTTAGAATAAGCATGTCTATGTTTATTTTTGCTTAGAATAAGCATTTTAGTTTTTAATTTAATGCTTAGAAGCATCGCTAGGGCTTTATGAATTGTTTAATCCTTTGTTGTCCTGCAAGATGTATAAACATGCCAAGGTAAGTCCGCTTTCCTTTTCTTATTTGGAATCATGCTAGGGTTTTATTTGATGCTTAGAATCATGCTTAAGAGCAGATGATTAGAATCATGCTTAAGATTAAAATTTAAGAATGCTTTGAATAATGCCAGGAAATAACATAGAATTAGGCAAGAAGTCCATGTTTGCTTTGATTGATTGAATTGGGCTAGAATAGCCATGTTTTATCAAGATTAATGCAGTTAGGCTAGAAATGCCATTGTCTAGGCTAGAATTGTCATATTTTACTGCTATGAATAGGCTAGAATTGCCATGTTTAGAATTACCATGATAGAATTATTGAAAGTAGATGGAATTATCAATGCCATGATTAAGTTGATGGCTTCATTTTGAATTTAATTGATTTATTTGAATGTATGAATATGATGAATGCATGCTTGAAGAGGCTTCTAAGCATTGAATAGACACACATATGATGCTGAGGAATTCACCATTTATCAAGTCTCAAAACGATTGATTATTTTAATTGCATGAATATGATATGAATGAAGGGATGTAACATTTGAAGTGTTAAAGTACTTTACTTTATTATCCAAGAGCAATGTAATCCCATCCCCTATCCCCCATGTTTGAAGGAATGCAACTCTTTATTCTCGCCTCCTTCTATATATGAATATATAATTGCTATTGATTGAAAATCACCTTGCACGCTTTAATAAAGATAAAAGAAAAATATGTGCATAAAATGAACAACGTAGGCAAATTGTATAACAATTTAAAGCTATTGTTATTTGGCATACCCTAGTGAAGGTCGGATTTATGTCCAGGTGGACCGAATGGCTCATACCTAACTTTCTGAACCTATCTTTGAAGGGATGAGGGCAGCTTAGGTCCCAAAGCAAGGGATCGGATTGCCATCATCCATTTCTCCAATATAAAATTGGGTGTTCATTCCATTCTTCAGATGTGCCCATAGCTCATTCATCTTCCCTTAAGTCTCGAAAGAGGCTTTGACATAGTTTTATGGTCGCAAACACTCAAGTGGGATGAAAGCCTTGTTCACACCTATCCATTGTGACAAACCCATAGGTGCCCAGTCGGATGACTGCTTTGACTTGATAAGGATACTCTGAATTAGGTCCCAATGCTCCATCAGTGGGATCTTCGGTGTTTTGTAGTACTTGTCTCGAAACAAAATCTCCCTCCTAAAAGGATTAGCGCTTAAACTTATAGTTAAAGTGTCAGGCAACCCTCTCCTGGTAAGCAGAAACTTTGTTCTTGTAAGATCTCTTTCTTCCTCAAGGAGATCTAAGTTGAGTTAATGGGCTTCATTGTTAAGTTCTTTACTATACCCTCAGTACAGGTGATAAAAGCATGAAAATACACTCTTAAGCATAAATAATTAATGCTAATTGGTCAATATTGTAAAACTTTTATGATATTTTAGCATAATTATTTTGGTTATGCCTCTTTTACATTTGTTTTCATTTGTTTTGCATTTTTTAGTCTTTACCTTGAAATAAAGTGTTGTCCTTAAATTGTGATTAATGAAAATCTTTGTGTAGCTTTAACAAAATGGAAATAACTCTCAATCTGTAAATCAAAATGAAGAGATTCTTGAACCTAGAGTAACATCACTCAATCCTACACAAAGTTAAAGAACAATCAAAAGCCCAAATCTAACATTTGATGGCCGAAATTGAGACATAACAAAACTGAATTGTAGTTGTTGCTTAGGCCGACCCATGTTCAATGTTTTGATCATATCTCATAGAAGACTTGTCCAAATTACATGAATCTGGTGGCCATGGAAAGATGAGACAAAAAGCTACAACTTTCATGTTTTCCACAAAGCCTAATTTAATTGTTTTGGTAGCCAAAAATGTGTTGAACATTGGTGGAAGGTTTGGTGGCCGAAAATGTGGAAGATTGGTTCATACTAAAATAGTTCCATTTAATCACCTATATAAGGACACCTTGAAGAGTTGAATGGGAGAGGAGAAGAAACCTTTGGATTCCATTATATTACAATTCTCGCTTGTATTTTCTCTTTGGAAATGATAGGAATGAATTGAAAGTTAGGATAGAATTCTTGTTAAGGCTAGAGATGAACTTTTATGTGTAGTTTATCTATTTCTCTACTTTGATTCTTCCTCAAGGGCTATAAAGTTTTATTTACGTGTTAAACTCTTTCTCATCTTGTGATATCTCTTTAATGCAGAAATTATAATTCTAAATTTCATATAAACTCAATCATGCTTTCTTTATGTAATTTGTGTTGAATTATAATTGTTACTGGTAGTTTTGTTTTATGAGTTAATCTTTTACTGTAATATTTTCAATTGATATATTGTCGCTCTTGGATAACTTGTAAGGATGAACGATGTTGATAAATATATAAAGAGTTTATGCAATCAAATACATGTGTTTATCAATTATGCTTTACGATGCATATTTTTTGATTGATTGTTTGAGATGTAAAACTTTCAATTGAGTTATAATTATTGAATCAAAGTAGGGATTAGATTTATAAAACATGTAAGTGATTCTCCATGGCTTACCCTTTAACTACCATCGATTGCTTCCAATTATTATGCATTGTAGTCTCTTTATAACAAATCATGTCTTTACTATCTTTTCTAACCTCTTTTGTCGAAAGCCTCCCTGTGGATTCAACACCTCAACTTATGGTATAATAACTGCGGTATATTTGTGGCGTAAACAAAGTTTGGCGTCGTTGCCAGGGAGAAGAAATAGACGAAAGATGGTTTATATTTTTTACTTCTTTTTCTTGTAAAATTTCATCTCTTAGTTTCTTTTCTTTTCTTTTTTTTTTGTTGCTTTAAATAATTTCTTAACTTTTTCTAACTTTGCCTAACTTTTCCTAATCTTGCCTAACTCTAATTATTATTCTCTTCTTTTTCATTTTTTTAATATTTTGTTGTCTTAATTATTCTTGTACTAACTTTTTATTTTTACGCATCTAACTTTTATTTTTACGCACCTAACTTTTATTTTTATGCATCTAATTTTTATTTTTTCTTACCTAACATTTATTTTTGCACATCTTACTTTTATTTTTACGCACCTATTTTTTTTTTTTTATCTTCCTAACTTCTAACTTTTTAAATTATAGTGTTTTAATATTCTTGTTTTATATTTGAAAGGTTAGCTTTGCTACCTTGTTTCTTTTATTTTATTTCCTTTTTTTAAATTCTGCATATACTTGTCAAAGGTTGGCTTTGCCACCTAGTTTGTTTTATTTTTTTTCTCTTCTTCTCTCTAACTTTTTTATCTTATTGCTTTTTAACTTTATTTGAGAATTTTGTTGTGCAAAAAAAAAAAGAGACAAATTGTAAGGATGTATGAAGCGATCTAGAGACAAACGAGGGAGATTTATGAAGAAATCAGAATTAGAACCACAACTAGATTTTACAACTAAAGAAAACCCAATTCTTAGTTCATCTTCATCTCCTAATTCTGATACAATAAGCCAACATGAGGATAACCCCGTTAAAACTTTAAAAGATTATTTGCTTCCTACCCGCACAGCCACACCATCATGTATCATATTTCCACCCAATATACCAAAGTTGGACTTTCGCCCAGGGATGATATATCTTTTACCCTCTTTCCATGGTTTAGATAGTGAAAACCCTTATGTGTATGTTAGGAAATTTGAAGAAGTAGTGGGCACCTTTTATAGTCAAGCCAATGCCATAAATTCTGTTAGGTTAAAATTTTTTCATTTCTCTCTAAAAGACAAAGCAAAGAGTTGGCTATACTCTTTAAGGCCAAGATCCATAGGAACTTGGGCAGAAATGACCCAAGTGTTTTTCAACAAATATTTCCCACAACATAAGACTAATGGCCTAAACAGACAAATTTCTTCTCCCAAAAAGATAGTGAAGCGTTGTACCAAACCTGGGAGAGATTTAAAGAGTTGTTAAACATGTGTCCTCATCATGGGTATGAAAATTGGCACTTGGTTAGTTACTTCTATGAGGGACTCACAATTAGGGAGCACCAATTTGTTGAGATGATGTGTAATGGAGAGTTCCTTCAAAAAGACCCGAGGAAGCCATAGAATTCCTCAAAGACTTATCTAAAAAAGCCCACACATGGACTAGACCTAGCACTACTGATAGCACAAATAGGTCACGACCTAGTGGAATTTACCATCTTAGGGAAGATGACAACCTTAAAGCCCAATTAGAAGTCTTAACTACAGAATTGGAAGCCTTGAAAACCAAAGATAGGAAGGTCACCTACACGGTAGCTAAGGTTGAATCACAAGATACATGCTTTGTTTGGGAGGGGTGGAACACTAAGCTTAGGATTGCCTAACTTATAGTGAGATGAGAGGGGTGTATGAGGAATAATGTAATGCCTTAGGGATGTACAAAAAGCCTTATTCACCCTATTCTGAAACCTATAACCCTAGATGGAGAAACCACCCAAACTTTAGTTGGAAATCTAAACCCCAAAACAACAACCAATGGAAACAGGAACAACAACAACCCACGTCTTATCAAGCACCTCAATACAATGCACCACAAGTTAGGAATTCCTTAGAGGACACCTTACAAGCATTTATGGAGGCCCAAATAAGACTAACCAAAAATTTGAAATAGTTCTTGCACAAGTGGTAGAAGAGAACAAGGAGATCAAACGTCAAATCACTAAGCTAACCAATGCTTTGACCATACAAGAGAGAGGTAAGTTTCCATCTCAAACTCAGTCTAATCCAAGAGGGCAACATATGGCACAAGCCTCTACTTTTGACACACAAAATCTTGAAGTGGTAAATGCCATTACTACTCATAGTCATAAGATTTTAAATGAGCTTGCATTGCCAATCAACACAACCATAGAAAACAAAGATATTCCCCCACAAAAGGAGGACATTTTTTAGAAAGAACTTGAAAAGAAATTTTTGATCCAGGTGCCTTTTCCCCAAGCTCTCAAATCTAATAGGAAAAACTCAAAAATTCAAAATGAGATTCTAGAACACTTGAAACAAGTTAAGATTAATCTTCTGTTGTTGCATGTAATTAAATAGGTTCTGGCTTTTGCCAAAGTTATCAAGGATCTATGCACCATCAGAAGAAAGCACCGTGTCAAGAAGACTGCATTCTTGACGAAACAGGTAAGTGCAATAATTGAATAGAAAGCATCAGCCAAGTACAAAGATCTAAGGTGTCCTACAATTTCTTACTAGATCGGGACACGTGAATTCAATCAAGCATTATTAGACTTGGGAGTAAGTGTCAATCTCATGCCCTATTCTGTTTACTTACAATTAGGACTTGGAGAGATCAAACCCACATTCATAGTTCTACAATTGGCCAATCGATCAGTCAAGAAAACACGTGAAATAGTGGAAGATTTTCTATTACAAATTGATAAATTTTATTACCTTGTTGATTTTCTTGTTTTGGATAATTAGTCTGTGGTTAATATGGACTCCAAAATCCCTCTTATTTTAGGAAGACCTTTTCTTGCCACTGCTAACGCTCTTATTAATTGTAGGAACGGTATATGAAATTATCATTTGCGAATATGACTCTTGAGGTGAATATTTTTCATATTGGAAAGCGACAACAAGAGAAGGATGACTGCCACCATTCATATATGATAGGCACGCTTATCTCAGAGGAGGCTTATAGAAAACAGGATTCTGACTCTTTAGAATTCCTTCTTGATTTTGATTTTGAAGATTTATATTTTCCTGATGATATGACTAATGTGTTTGGTGTTTTTGACTCACAGGATAAAAGAACTTGAACGCTTTGAAGAATTGCCTCGTGGAGGAGAGAAGCCAAAACCCTCTAACTTAAAGGCACCAAAAGTTGAACTTTCCCCACTACCCAAAGGTTTGAAGCATGTATTCTTGGGAGCAGGTGATACCTTTCCTATTATTATTTCTTCAGAACTTAGTGTTGAACAAGATGAAAAATTGATAAACTTGTCAAAAGAACAAAAGTCTGCACTAGGTTGGAAAATAGCTGATATTAAAGGTATTTCTCCATTAATATTTTCCCATAGAATCCATCTAGAGGAAGGTACCTAACCTTGTAGAGACCCCCAAAGAAGACTTAACCCAACAATGAAAGAAGTGGTAAAGAAAGAAGTCTTAAAACTGTTAGATACAGGTATACTCTATCCAATATCTAATAGTCAATGGGTAAGTCCAACACAGGTAGTGCCTAAAAAATCTGAAGTAACTGTGGTTCAAAACGATAAAGGAGTATCTATTCCAACTAGGGTAGTAACCGGATGGCAGATGTGCATTGATTATAGGAAATTAAATATGGCCATTCGAAAAGACTACTTTCCATTGCCTTTTATTGACCAAATCTTGGAACATGTAGCTGGCCACCCTTTTTATTGCTTTCTCGATAGGTACTCAAGATATTACCAGATAGAGATAGCTGTAGAGGATCAAGATAACACTACCTTCACATTCCCTTTCGGTACTTATGCTTTTCGTAGGATGCCATTTGGATTATATAATGCACCAGCTACTTTTCAATGTTGCATGCTTAGTATTTTCTCAGGCATGGTTGAAAAATGCATGGAGATTTTTATGGATGATTTGACTATTTTTGGTAACTCTTTTGATTCATGTCTACTTAACTTAAAATTTGTTTTAAGTAGGTGTGAAGAAAAAGGACTTGTGCTTAATTGGAAAAAATGTCATTTCATGGTGTCTTCTGGGATTGTTTTGGAACACATTGTTTCAGAAAGAGGAATGGAGGTTGACAAGGCTAAAATCGAGTTGATCTGTAAATTACCTATACCCAAAATGATAAAAGATGTCCGATCTTTTCTGAGGCATGCTGGGTTTTGTAGGAGGTTTATACAAATTTTTTCTTTTATATCTAGACCATTGTGTAACCTCTTATTAAAAGATGTCGAATTTGTGTGGACTCAAGCTTAAGAGGAATCGTTTCAAACACTAATTACCAAAATTACCACTGCTCCTATTATGTAGTCACCTGATTGGAACCTTCCATTTGAGATTATGTGTGACGCCAATAACTATGCTACAAGAGTAGTCCTTGTCAACGAAGGGAAGCGAAACCCTTTGTTGTTTACTATACTAGTAGGACATTGAATGATGCTCAAATGAATTATTCTACTACTAAAAAGGAACTATTAGATGTTATTTTTGCCTCAGACAAATTTCATTCTTGTTTAATTAATTCATCTATTACTGTGTTTACTGACCACGTAACTTTTAAGTACCTTTTTTCTAAGAAGGATGCTAAAGCCCATCTAATTAGGTGGATTCTTCTTTTGCAGGAATTTGATCTAACCATTAAAGATAAGAAAGGTGTCAAAACATCGTAACAGATCATTTATCGCGTCTTGATTCCATGATTCCACTAATGTCCAACCCATTCAAGTTGATTTCCCTGATGAACATCTTTTCACTGTAAGCCAAGACCTTGTTATGCACATATTGTAAATTACTTGGTTTCGAAAAAGATCCATCTAATTGGAGTGTACAAGATAAGCATAAGTTCTTGGTTGAGGTGTGTAATTTTTATAGGGATGATCCTTATCTTTTCTATATTGCCCTGACCAAATTATGAGGCGTTGCATTCATGACAGTGAAATTGCTATTGTCTTAAACTTTTGCCATAGTGCTGCTTGTGGTGATCATTTGTCAATAAAAAAGTCTACCACAAAAATTTTATAGTGTGGACTCTACTGGCCCATTTCATTCAAAGATACTAACAATTTTTGTCATTTGTGTGAAAGAGTCCAAAGTTCGGTGCTTTATCTTGCCATCATATGATGTTTCTTAACCTTATTCTTGTTACTGAGATATTTGCCTATTTGGGTATTGACTTTATGGGACTTTTTCCTACATCTTTTGGTTATCTTTATATTCTTCTAGCTGTTGATTATGTGTCCAAATGGGTGAAGGTTGTGGCTTGTCGTACTAATGATAACACAATAGTGGTAAATTTCTTAAAAACATGTTGTCTAGGTATAGTACTCCACATGTCATCATCAGTGACCAAGGGACACATTTCTGTAACCGTTCTTTTGAAGCTTTAATGTGCAGGTATGGTGTTCTTCATAAGATTTCCACCGCATACCATCCACAGACAAATAGGCAAGCTGAGCTCCCAAATAGAGAGATCAAGCAGATTCTAGAAAAGACCGTTAACTTGAATCATAAAGACTGTTCTTTACACCTTTCTGATGCATTATGGGCATACGGCATTGCTTATAAAACTATCCTAGAAATGTCTCCATATCACCTTGTCTATGGGAAAGCTTGTCATTTACCCATTGAGCTAGAACATAAAGCTTATTGGGCCGTTAAAACCCTTAACTTTGATTTGAGTGTTGTAGGTCTTCAAAGAAAGTTACAATTATCAAAAATAGAAGAATTGCGAAATGATGCCTATGACAACTCCAAGATCTACAAAGCTAAGATGAAAGCAGCTCATGACAAACAAATCTTGAGGAAAAACTTTAAGCTAAATCAATAGGTTATCTTTATGATTCTTGATTGCATTTACACCCTGGAAAGTTAAGATCTCGATGGACTAGGCCATTTATGGTAAAGCACGTTTTCCCAATGGAGCGGTTGAGATTGAGGATCCCATTGATGGGCAAATTTTCAAAGTTAATAGCCAACGGTTGAAAAATTTTGTGGAAAGGGAAAGCCAATTTATGTGTCTCAAGGAGATCTCTCTTGTGCCTCCTGTCTATCATAATTAACCAGGTTTTATCTATTTGATCTATCTATACCATATCTTGACTTTTTTTTTGCTTTTATTATCTCATTGTCTTGCTTTTATTATCTGTTTGCACCATATATTGACTTTGTCTTTGCTTTTATTATCTGTTTGCATCATCTTTTTTGCTTTATTTTCTGTGTTTACTTTTATTTTCTTTTGCATATTTTATTTTATTTCCCGGTCAAGTGGCAGATGCAGTACTCCATGACTATTAAAGTTGGTTTTCTAGTTCCCTAAAAATTGTAACCCAAACAAAAATCATGCATTCATCTTTTCTCTTTCAAAATGGATACAATTATTTCAAACTTCGTAAACATTTTCCTTTTCTTCCTCCAAATGCATTACTAAAAATTTATAAGCACGGTTTGAGAGGCTAAAATTGCTAATGCTCATGGGTTTACCTATTGATTTACAATGGTTAATTGAAGCCAAGGTCTGATTATCTGGTGAACGTTCAAAAACCTTTGTTTGCTTTATGCTTGGTTTGAGTAAAAGCTCTTATGAGAAAAAGCAGAGAGCAAATAGATTACAAGTCTGTCACAAATATGCACGATGGACCTGTAACAAGCAATGTCGCTCTTTAGGATTTGTGTCTGTAAATCGAGAAGATAAGATTCAATTCATTAAGGATGGACTGAGTAAGGAATCTCTAAATAATATCTTGTTGACTCTTGAGACACATCCTTGTGGAATTGTTCACCAAGAGATTTTAAAATTATGGACACAATTTTGAGAAGAGCAGGAACGCTATAGTTTGGGAATCTGACTCATAACGACCCTGTTTGCCAATTTATAAAAAAATCAGATGGGAAGCATATCCCCAACTCCTAAAAGCTGTTTTAGGCTTTACTAAACGTAAAACTAGAGGATGATGTGAGCCACAAGCACAACTATCTGTACATATGCACGGTTGCCGCTATTTTTGAATTCCTATTTTTATTTTATTTTATTTGTTTTTATTTTCAACATTTATCAGACAAACAGTTGAGCTACCTATACAGATGTCATTCTTGTAACACCTTTTTACATTCTATAAATACATCTCATGTTCTTCATTTGCATATACATAGTTAGTGAGTTGTATCAAAATGGAGGGAATCTTAGCTTATCGATTTCGAAATATATGTGTATTTTGTGGATCTCAGCTTGGTAAAAATATAGCATTGGAGAAGTAGTTCACAATCTTGGTAGGGTTCTAGTTCAAAGAAAACTTCATTTAGTTTAAAAGGGAGGTAACCTTGGGTTAGTAGAGTGTGTGTCAACAACTACATATGCAGGAGGAAGTCAAGTTTTAGGTATTATCCCTAAAGCTTTAGTTAGCATCACTGAGAGAATAGTTAGGAAGGAATTTCAGGTCTCATCCATGCATGAACGCATAGCTTGTATGATTCAAAATGCAAATGCCTTTATTGCTTTACCAAGAGGTTTTGGAACATTGGAAGAAATCTTTCGAGTTGCCTCTTGGGCCCAAGTCAATATCCACTAGAAACCCATAGGTTTGTTGAATGTCAATAATTTCTTTGATTATTTATTGTGTTTTGTTAAGCAAGCTGTGGAATAGAGTTTTATCTCACAATCGACACAACGGATCCTTGTTTTTGCCTCAACTACTGATGAACTAATTGATAAATTACAAGCTTTTTCTTATGAACCTGACCGTGCAGCATCTCAAATTGACTAGTCAATGGGAATGAACAATAAGCACGAATCGGATCTGACGCTTTGTTTGTAACTTTTCTTACTTTTGGCTTTGTTCACAACATTTTATTTTTAGTTAAGTGTCTTTGAGGTTTGTTTCTTTTTAATAACTGAAGCTTCAGGTGATGTCTCCTATACTTTCTCTTTCTACATTTAAACATTGAGGACAATGTTTTGATCTGTTTGGGGCTAGGTAATAGGCATATGTTATGTTTTGCATTGCATTTCAAAAAAAAAATTGTTAACAAGTCAACCAACAAATCTATTAGTTGAGAATTGCAGAGTAAAGAGTGCATTATCTCTTGAGATGCATTTTGGATCTATTAGATCAAGAATCATAGAGTAGGGAGTAAATTTTCTACCTTTTGAAATGCATTCTAACTAGTTTGATTTGTTTTTAGTTTTGAGTTGTATATCATGCACAACTGTTTATTGCATGTGTTCTCTGTAATTCTTATGTAAATGGGTTTTTTTTCTATCGAGGTATGATTTCAAAATTGTTTGGTTTGAGTCACCTTTTCTATTTAGGTTATCAAAGAATGAATTCTGAAATTATTTTAAGTACAACGATAAGCCTTGTGGTAAGATGGATGATTCAACGTATATAGCCAAGAGAATTCCTATGTTTAAGTTTACAGTTTTCTAATCTCACACATCTTTTGTGAGTGAGTGGAGAGGTTGAGAAAATAGCTTACGAACTTTTATTGATCCTTTGAATTGGTTAATCTTTATTTAGAATGTCATTACTCGGATTGAGGGATTATTTGGTTGTTTAGCTAAAGGACGATGCAAGGTGAAATTTCAATTCTTCCAAAACAAAACAAAACAAAACAAAGACAAAAAAAAGAGTAAAAAAAAAAAAGAAAAGTCAATTCAGTTCAATAATGTCTTCATTCAATTTTATAAGACAAAAGTTTTATGAAGCAATCTTTCTCACCAAGCTCTTTTTATTTTTGTTCACTTAAGATGAAAGAAGTCTTAAAGCTGGCATGTAGCAAGAATGGTTTGATTATAAACAGTTGATTTTTCTATCTTTGGATCAATGTTAGTTTTTCTATCTATCCTTAAATGTGACATTTTCTTGAGTGCTTATCTGTTTTCCAACTCCATGAGAAAAATCTTGGCTTGTTTAAATAGTTATTCACCTATGAGGAAATGAAGTTGAGGCTTTTACATGTAGTAATTTTCAAGGCTATATGTGTTGTGGTTTGTTGTAGGAAGGTTTCGGCTTGATTCACATGCACTCAATTTTGAAAGTTATGATTGAAATAACCTTTATAGCAACTATGATCTTGAACTGCCTTTTTGTTTGAAATGCTGAAGTAGTTCTTCATATTTCATTTACGGTTGAATTGCTATGGACTAGCAATAAGTTGGCTGGGGATTGTGATAAACGCATAAAAATACACTCTTAAGCATAAATAATTAATGCTAATTGGTAAATATTGTAAAACTTTTATGATATTTTAGCATACTTATTTTGCTTATGCCTCTTTTACATTTGTTTCATTTCTTTTACATTTTTTTTGTCTTTATCTTGAAATAAAGTTTTGTCCTTAAATTGTGATTAATAGAAATCTTTGTGTAGGTCTAACAAAATGGAAATAACTCTCAATCTAGCTATAAATCAAAATGAAGAGATTCTTGAACTTGGAGTAACATGACTCAATCCTACACATCATTGAAGAACAATCAAGAGCCCAAATCCAACATTTGATTGGCCGAAATTGAGACACAATAAAACTAAACTATAATTGTTGCTTAACCCAACCCATGTTCAGTGTTTTGATCATATCTCATAGAAGACTTGTCCAAATTACATGAATGTGGTGGCCATGGAAAGATGAGACAAAAAGCTACAACTTTCATGTTTTCCACAAAGCCTAATTCAATTGTGGTAGCAAAAAATGTGTTGTAATTTGGTGGAAGGTTTGGTGGCCGAAAATGTGGAAGATTGTTTCATACTAAAATAGTTCCATTTAATCATCTATATAAGGACACCTTGAGGAGTTGAATGGGAGAGGAGAAAAAATCCTTTGGATTTCATTATATCATTGTATATTACAATTCTTGCTTGTATTTTCTCTTTAGAAATGATGGGAATCAATTGTAAATTAGGCTAGAATTCTTGCTAAGGCTAGAGATGAACTTTTATGTGTAGTTTATCTATTTCTCTACTTAAATTCTTCCTCAAGGGCTATAAACTTTGTATGTTTGTTTACGTGTTAAACTCTTTCTCATCTTGTGATTTCTCTTTAATCTAGAAATTATAATTCTCAATTTCATGTAAATTCAGTCACGCTTTCTTTATGTGATTCGTGTCAAATTATAATTGTTATTAGGAGTTTCGTTTTATGAGTTAGTCTTTTACAGCAATATTGTCAATTGATATATTGTCGCTATTGGATAACTTATAAGGATGAACGTTGTTGGTAAAAATTGCTTGTAAAGAGTTTGTCCATATCAACTATATGTGTTTATCAATTATGCTTTACGATACATATTTTCTGATTGATTGTTTGGGATGTGAAACTTTCAATTGAGTTATAATTATTGAATCAAAATGGGGATTAGATTTGCAAAATAGATAAGTGATTCTTGATGCCTTACCTCTTAATTACCATCGATTGTTTCCAATTATTATGCATTGTAGTCTCTTTATAACAAATCAGTTTAAAGTTAAATTTTATGTCTTTATTGTCTTTTTAGTATTTTTTTTTACTAACCTCTTTTGTTGAAAGCCTCCTTATGGATTCGACACCTCAACTTACACTATAATAATCGCGGTATATTTTGGGTTTCAACAGCAGGGTGATAGGAGACCAGTCTCAACGAGAATAATTGCTTTTGACCCAAATGCCAAGGAATATGGCATTAGTCTCATTTCTGTAAATGCAGTGATTCAGTATGTCCAAAGTACTTGCGGAAGCTCTTCTGACCATACACCCTTCCTAGCATCTAACTTAGTCTTGAAAGGTGTATGATGGGCTTCTTAACAGCCTCCACTTAAGATTTGCCTACGGATGAGCTAGAAAGGAGAAGCATAAGGAGATGTTCAACTTCTTACAAAAGTTTATAGGGCTTGCATCATTATGAGATATTATCCACTTTGGACTAAAGCAAGCACCGTTTTGTCCTAAAAACAGCTCTCGTTAGGCAAAAGGAGCCACAAGCCAATCCACTATATAAGAAATGTGGGACAAAGTCGCCACCCCTGATTTAGGGGAATATATGTATATTCTAAATTTTACTACTTTGACTCAAAATGAATTCATGTATTCATTAATGTATTGACTTGTTACTGCTGCTAAATTAATAGTAATTTGTGTTCCTTATTTAATGAATAAGTTTTAATCAAATTGTAAAATTTGAACATGCAAAAAGAGCTAAAAATGTTTGATGCTCATAAAAGAAAATAAAAGGTCTGTGGAAGAAGTTGAAAATATGTTGATATTCGATTTTACTCAAGCCTAATGAGTCAATGACAAAAGCCTAAACAAACTCATATAGCCTTCTTAGTCTAACATACAACAAATTTGAACATGTATCTTGTTACAAAAGTCAATGGCACTATAGCACAAGCAGTATAGTACAAATTGAAAGGCCTTTGAACTCTTAATTCTGATAGCGCAAAACTACAAAGTCTAGCTAGCAAATTCTGTCTATAGCACACTAATTCCACCTAAGGATTTGGGCTATGTTCATGGTATCTTTAAGCTTAAGGCCAAAGACCAATAAACCTATTTTGAATCTGTAATCGTAAGTAGTATCGAATTCGAGCCTAACTCGTTAGGCCAAGTGGACCTTAGCCACTCATGGGGCTCTTAGATGGGTTATGGTCTAGTTGGCATAAACAAGAGAAACGAGACCCACTTTAGCCTAATCTGTTAAACCCAAAGCCTATTTAAGAGGTACTTTAGGTAATTAACAATTAAGGCTAAAGGAGGGCAAGATAGTAAAAGGGTTGATTAGACTAGGATTTCCCCCATCCATTATCCTTACACTACAAGAAAATGAGATTTTTACTGCGTCTATTTATCGCGGGCCTCTAAAACCGCAGTAAAAATTAAAATTTTACGACGGGCTTCATAGCCCACAGTAGATATTACAGATTTTACTGTGGTTCTGTGGCCCGCAGTAAAATACCGTAATATAATCAACTTTTTTCTTATTTTGGCCCATTCTCCTGCTTCTCTCTAACTTTTCCCTCTTTTCCCTCTCAAATCCCTAATTTTTCTTCCCCAATTTTCTCCGCCCAAAGTTGTAATCTCTCTCGCCCAAAGCTGCAATTTTTTCCCTAATTTTGCTTCCTGAATATCTGTGCTTCCCCCTTCGTCGCACCCTTCGTCCTTTAACCTTTCAACCTCGTGCTTCCCCCTTCGTCGCACCGTTCCTCATACACACTCGCCATTATCTCCTATGAAAGCTCGGTCGCACTGATTGGAACAACTACGCAGAGCCAAGATGGCAAGGATTACATTGAGCCGCCACTGGCTCCACTTTTCAAGCCTAGCGAGCTCACGTCTTGGTCGTTTTACAGGGCTAGGATCGCTGAGTTCGTGGCCACTTTTCTCTTTTTGTACATCACTATCTTGACTGTTATGGGCGTGCTCAGGAGCGATACTAAGTGTAAATCAGTTGGGATTCAAGGTATTTCTTAGGCCTTTGGTAGCATGATCTTCGCTCTAGTTTACTGCACTGCTGGCATCTTGGGCGCGATTTCTCAACCTTTTCTTTTATTTATTTAATTTTTTTTCAGCCTTTTCAGTTTATAATTCTAATAGATGTTGGGTGTTTGATGTTGGTGCAGGAGGTCACATAAACCCGGCTTAGTTGAGTTCTTCTGTTAATTTTTTGGGTTGCAAGTGATAATTACTCTGGATACAGGGCATTCATTGTCCGTAGATATGCTTTATAACAGTTTGAATAATCATGATTTAACCAGTTGAAGTCATTTTGTTTTCTGCAATTTCATGGCCTACGTGTACAATGCCTTCGTGTGGGAAACACAGAGATCCCAAATGACAAGAGACTTGAAGTCTCTCTTCAGCACATTTACGGAGTTGGTCGCTCTAGTGCTCACCAGATCCTCTGTGACCTCAACATTGGGAACAAACTCACCAAAGACTTAACTGGAGTGGAACTCAACTCTCTTCGTAAGGAAGTTTCAAGATACCTAACTAGAGAAGATCTAGTTAGCTTTCTCCTCTTCTCTTGTTTTCTGTAAATCGGGACTTCCTATTAACAACGAATTTTCTTTTGGGTGTTTCAGAGGTGATGCATAAAAAATGACATTGGAAGATTGGTTGACATACTATGCTATAGAGGGATTAGGCATTATCAAGGATTACCATGCAGAGGATGGTGAACCAGCACTAATGCTAGGACCCGGAAGGGTAAGAGGGTTGCAATTCCTAGAAAGAAGAAACCCACTTGTTAAATTTGACAGGTCTCAAATGTTTTGTGTAATTGGAGGATGGTGATTCAAGTTTGGAAACGAATAAGATATGAGACAAATTCAGTAACTTTATGAGTCAATTTTATATATTTGATTTCCCTTCTTTGAAAGTGCCTTTGCTGTTGTTACTTGTTGCTCTTTGTTGAATATAAAACTTTTCTGGTGTTACCCAGATGTGACTTCTACCTGTTTTGGCCGACACCAACTTCTACTTGTGCGTTAATCTTAGGTGCTTCAATGGAGGTTATGAGCGCTTTGCATTGCATTTATATACACACAATAAAGATTGAAGAGGTCAAAGTTCTTTTTCATTTCATCAACATAAAATAACACCACCCTTTGAACTAGGAGCTTCTTTTTGAGCCCCTAGCCTGAGACCAGAAGTTGAAGTCTAGTTGAATACTGGGGCAAACTACCAAACTATTGTAGCCATAAGGAAACAATTTCTGATATTTTGAATGACAAATTCACCAGAATTGCTGAGAATTTGCTTATAATTTCTCTGATACAATAGTTCAGGAAAGAAAATGAAGCAAAATGGGCACCGGGTATCTTTTCAATGGAATTTTATTCTGCATTGCCTTCTTTCTATGGTAATCAACAATGAAAAAGTATATTAATTCATTTTGTTCAAGGCTCCATGTTTTATCTTTCCAGGTTGGTAAGTTATTTACCGCGGGCTCACGGCCCGCCGTAAAAAATTTTGACCACACCACGAACTTTTACTACGCGCCGATGGCCCTCGGTAAAATCCGTTTTACCGCGGGCCAAAACCGCGGTAAAAAGTAAATTAATTTTTTATGACGCCATTTTATACGGCGAGCTTAAACCACCGTAGGCCCGCCGTAGAAGGCCTTTTACCGCGGTTTCGGCCCGCGGTAAAAGGCCCATTTTCTTGTAGTGTTATAATTATCATGCATTATTTATCCTAGATAAATCATCATTAGCCTTTATCTTATGCATTATCTTAATCTCTTAGAATTTCATTATCATTATCTATTACATCTCCTAGCTAAATTAATGTTATCCTTCACCAATTATAAATATACAGAGACACCACATTCATCAGTAAGCTAAGTAAGTCGATCACAGTTCATTCAAGTCATTCAAGTTATACATAAAGCCTTTGCATAGAGTCGAGCATAATCGTTCTTGCATACAAGCCTTAGGGTTTGGTTCAGTAGCAATTAAGTCCATTCCTCCTTACCCTAAACATATTCATTCCTCATCAAGTCACATATCAAGCCTAAGTACAACCATCTGCATATATGTCCAGCTTTATAGTTTTAATTCAAACTATTATAGCAGTTAAGTTCATTCCTCTTCATCCATATATTACTCTAAAACACATTCATCATTCACCCAACCATGCATAAGCCATTCATTCATTCTATTACACTCGAAATCAAATCATCCCTAAATAATTCTTTCTGGAAATCCAGACCAAACGGGCAATCGGAATGCTTTCTTTAAGCATATGGTCGCATTCAAACTAATCATAGTACGAAAGATCGATTTCCAATCAAACATACATACTGATTTGGTGATAGGCTAAACCTCAGATATCTTGATCCATTATTCATTTATGTGTCAATCCTTCAGACATACCATCACTTATCCCACTTGTTTGCTCCTACCACTAAGCATCTTCTAGTATCCTCAGCTTATTACCTCATATAAGTTCTCTATTAAATATCTGCAACACAACACTTCCTAATCAACCGATGATTTTAAGGTGACATGGATTAACTCCCCAAACTCAAGCAGAGCACTCTTAATAGCAAGGGTATTTCTAAATTTTTCTCAAGAGCGGTTTTTTTTGTCTGCTCCTGCTAGGGTAAATTTGTCTTTACATTTTCATTATAAAAGTGAGGCTCAACAAAATGTTTCAAGTGATTATGTATCAATGATGTCAAAATATTTGGAAGATAGAAGTATTGATTTGGAATCCCAAGAAAAACTTTCGATCGAGGCTACCATCTCTTTGATGGAAAAAAAAGTTCAGCAGGAACCTTTTAGATTTGCTACTGAGTAAAAGACTCTTTAGGAGGAGAAAACAATAGTGGTTAGTTGGTTAAGGAAGCACATCAGTCCAAAAGAAATAAATTGTTGAGGAAAGGAAAGAGTAAATTGTTAGGGTCATGCATTAGGAGTTAAATATTTTCTATAATAAATAAATATTTTTATCAATAAAAGAATGTTTTAGTTAATAACATGGTAGTATGTTAAGTAGTTTAATGTTATTAATGTTAAGGATCAAAGCTTATACATTGATAAAGTCTATATTTATATGAAGTGGTCATATAAGGGAGAACACAGAACTTAATCATTATTGAAATTTTCTTCACAACCTATAAACAAAATTCGGTACTTTATTTGGATAAGGTTGTTGTGTTGTTTGTCTCAACGGGGATGGTGAGTCTCAAACCATTAAAGTAGAGACTTTAGGACAAAGACACTTGTGCATTTTGAATGCATTGAACATGAGCCAAGCGGAATTAATTATGTAGTGAAAATATCATAGCTAAATATAAATTCCACATAAGGGCAACTAAAGGTATATCTATCTTAACCTTAAGTGGGTAGTGTATCTTTAGTTTACAAGCTATGATCTTTGTTTAGAATACAAAATGAGATCTAAAATGAAAGATCGATATTTTGGCTAGTTGGGATTGTAAAATCCATATGCTAAAGAACTTTATTCCATATAGATGGAATTCATGACTTAGAAAAGTTTAAGGAATACCATCTTGTGAAATTTGCAAGGTTTTTGGATAATGAATCTTTGCCAAGTATTTAATGAAGAAAGTTTATTAAATTAAGATTTAATTATATTGGATCTTAGATATTCAAATGGCATAAGGCTAGTCTCTCAGATCAAGATGTAATTGGAAGGGTAAAACGATGAATTCCCTAACTCCAATTATTGGTATTCTATAAGGGTATTTATATAAACTTGTTGCTCGATGGATGAGCTTATGGAATAATTTAATCATATTGAATCATTAAATTTTCTATTAAAAAGTGTATTTTATTCACAAGTACAATGTTGGGGCTATAATGGAATAGACCAGAGTTAATAAACCAGAGTTAATGAACAGACCCATTAGAACTATGAGATAATATGGTACTAGGTTTGATTCATTGGAGCTTATAATTAGTTATTTCCATTAGAATCCCTTAGGTAGCTGGTTGATAAAATTGGACTTGGACTAGAAAAAAGGATATAGTCTAAAGCCATAGTGGGCTTATTATGAGAGGCTTGATTAGTTTAATAAGTGATGTGCTTTCTGTATATTTGGAATTAGTAATTAAGCAAAAGAGTTCTGATTAGTTAGTTGGACTAGGTAATTAATTAGATTGATTATAAAATGGGTTTACATATAGGTCTAACCTAATATTTGATGTATACCCTAGCCTAGAGATATTTTAAATGTTGTAGCTTATTTTAAAGTTATGATTTGTCACTCCCTTATCTGATCAATTGGTTTAGTTTCCAATTTGATATCTGGTTTAATCAAGAGATGAAGGATGTTTATTTTTAAACATTTTCTGTAATTGATATGAAAGGAGATGCAAAATTGATGAATGCCAACTAAGCCAAAACAAAAAAATATAACTATCGTGACATGCTAGGGTTTTGACACAAGCCACACAAAGACAAATAGAGATGCCAAGAGACGCCACACAAGAAGTGTGACTCTTAGTTTTTACGATATTCCATTTCTGAACAACATCACTAATATCTTCTCTTTTTAGTCTTGCAGGATGCCCACTCGTCATGTCTACTGATCAAATTAGACATTCCTGGGAAACTGAAAAGGTTTAAAAAAAACATCCAGGAGCCATCATAAACATCATGCACAATTGAAAATTGCCTGATGCCTACTCTGTAGAGTCCCAGAGGTGTTCCACGTTGAATCATTCAACCTTGCCTCTAGGATTCCCAACAATGGTATTAGAGCCTCGGTTTATGGAGAACTAAGGTATTTTCTATTGTAATTTGCATTTATATGTTGCATTTGGTGTGGCACAAATTCTTTATCTCTTTACTTTTTACATTAATTGTCTATAATTGTTGATGTGTGCAATTTTCACAAGGCCTTAGAGTTTTATGTGCACAAAATTTTTGTTTGGGTTTGTAATTTTAAGGGGTGGCGCAAAAGCCATTTAATTACTTTCTGTCTTAGATTATTTCATGGTTTATGCTTATGTTATTTCCTTTTAATTTGCCATATTTTTGTTTATATTTATTGATGTAAAATGCTTAATACCATGAGATGAAGTTGTTTAAGACAAAAAAGCATAATTGAGATGATGATGAAGCTGAGAGTCATGAATAATAGAGTTGTTTCCATATTTTAATTGTAAGAAAAATGGATGACTTTGTTGTGAACAAATTAAAATACGACAAGGTTTCACTTTAATCAAATTCAAACATGGTAAGCCTAAAATTGCTAAAAACATGAAGGAAGTTATCTTAATTAGATGTTAAAACTGTTGGGACCGTAGGCCACACATATTTCCACATTGACATGATATTGCCCACTTTAGGTCTAAACCTTCGTGGATTTGCTTTTGGACTCTACCCAAAAGGCCTCATGCCATTGGAAATATTTGTTCATACTTATAAATCCATGATCCTCCCCACTTCTAGCCAATATGAAACTTTAGTCACACACCTAACAAAAATGTCTAACATCTTGGAATGATGTTTTAAATGATTAAAATACATAATTAAGATGTTTTTAACTTGTTAAAAATGCTAAGAAGCTTCGAAATAATAAGGTGTAAGATGTGAGTTATGTTGAGATGTGATTAATCAGAGTTCAAGTGTAATTGTTGTAGTAGGAAACCTAGGTGGCACATGGTTTGGGACATGGGGCTACCATGGCATGAGCTACCCACGCCAACCATGGTTTAGACCATGGAATAGGTAGGGCTTGGTGGAGCCATAGTGTGCTCCAAGCCCAACCAAGTATGCCTAAACCCTATCTTTCCTGGGTTGGTGTTTTTTCGATTCTTAGGCAATTGGGATTTGGTTTTTAGGCCTAGCTTTGTAGCTTGCCACTACAGCATAGTCTAAAGACCTTACCAAGACATCTAGGTGCTATTGGACAGTAACCAATCAACCAAAGAGGGTACCCAGGTTTGATCAACCCAATCCAATGTTGGTTTCATGTGTATTCACTTTTTGGGCTAAGTTTGTTTTAGAACTAAGGCCTTATTGAGTGAAATTGAGTTTTTGGGTATGCATCGTCTTTTTCCTGTGGTTTTGGTGATTTCATAACCCAAAATGATGACAAAATCAAAGTTGTATAGCCCACAAACTCATACTTGCATTATGTAAGGGTAAAACTATAAAATTATAAACATTCCATATCTACAGGGTGTCTTTGAAAATTTTCAGTTGTTTTGGGCATCCCAAACTTTTTTTTTGCGCATAAAATCTTCAATTTTTTTGAAACTTTGAAAATTATATTGAAACCAATAGAGTTCAAGCATATGGAGCATTCAAAGAAGAAGGAAGACATAAGGAAAACCCAAGAAATATACTGTAATATTGTTTAAGATTAAGGCAAAGTGAAAAATAAATGTATTCTTTTATTTAAGTGTTAAATAATGTGATAATAATAACATGTCATTTAGATTAAGAGTGCCACATCATGCATTATAACATATTCATGCAAGCATCAATATGATTAATATATATTGTTCAAAGAATTTGGAAGGCATATATAAATCACAAACTTTATCGATACGATTAATTAAAGTTAGTAAATGTGATTAAAATTATGAGTTTTTCCAAAAGATTTTAGAAAATGGTTTGTATATAAATCACATATTTAAAATCCCAAATATTTTAAATGATTGAGTGGGAGAAGGTTCGTGCTATGAACCTAAAGTCTCCATTATTGATCCATTAGGATGGGTTATTCAAAAGCCTCGTCTCGGCCTGTCTTAGGGTCATCTCCTTAGGATAAAATTGTTTCAAGTAACCATTAGTACTATTTCCTAAAGAAATTTCATTTAACAATGGTCATACACTTAGCTTAATTTTTTAAAAGATATTCCTTAAAGGAATTATTTCATTAATTAATGACAAATAGTATGGTGATTATTATTATTGAAATAGGAGATATTTTACAAATAAGAATTATTCAAAATAGTTCTAATTTAATTAAATAAATTATTATATCTTCCTAAAGGAAAGTAGTAATTATTTGATTAAAATACCATTGAATATATATTGTAGAATATTTTGGGTAACTGCATAAGCATCATGCATTACATGCATTATGTAAATATTCTAAAGGTTTTGTATGGACGTTAATATCCGACATGTTATATAACTGTTTATTTATAAAGAAAATATGTCATAAACCTAGTTTCTTAAAGACCATGTGATGAAGGCTATTAGAGTAGAAAAAAAAAAGTCTTAACATTGTAAAACAAGCTCAAAATCATAAGCGGGTCTAGGGGTGTTCAAAATCCAAACCAATCTGCCCAAACTGACCAATCCAATCCAAACTAATCCAATTTTGATCGGATTTAGTTAATTGGCAGATTGGATTGCGTTAGGATTTTTAAAAACTAAATAAATTGGATTGAATGATTGATCCTAATACAAAAATCCGCTATAAACCCATCTAATCCAATAAAACGTAAAATGTAATATCTAAAAAATAAAAGTGAACCTACCCATTATAATTTTAATAATTTTAATATAATAAATATGTTAAGCTCTAAATTAAGTAACTAAAAATAAAAGATCGCTATAATATGCATGAATGTTGAAGTTAATGCAAGAAATAAATTGTTTCATATTACGCGTGGCTCATTGCAGTCCTATGAATTTATTTAAAGTTGTAATTTGTGTAATAGATGATTTAAATGTTTACTGTTATTTTTCATTGGGGCACTTTAATTAATTTAGAAATAAATTTTTATGCCTTGTATTATGAGATACTACTTGTATTTAAATTTGTATCAATATATTATTATTATATTTTATATCATATCATATTAAATTATGTTTTCTGATTGGACCATATTGTATTTTTCTTAGAAAAAGTTTTTTAAGTTTAGATTAGATTTAGATCGGATTATAATTTTCTAGATCGGATGTTGTTTCTTATAAAATATGATTAGATTGGATTAAAAAATATCTAAACCGAAATATCGAATTAGATTGGTTATTAGCTAAATCCGTTGGATCCACTGACTAATGACCCTTAGTGGGCCCTTGAAGCAAGTATAGCTTTACCTCCTCATGAATACTTGACTTTAAAGGATAAAGAATACTATGCAAAATGGAAGAAAGCACATGCAATAGCCCAATTATATATTTATTTCTTTGAACCAATTGTTGGAATTGAAATTTATATGCATGGCTAAAGCAAATGATATCGTTTTTCACCTACAAGGGTTGTTTGGTAAGGCAAGTTTGATATAAATGAATTCTTTTTCTTTTTCTTTATTTTAAAAAGATAGATTATAATAAAGAATGAGAAATTCTCTCAAAAGCCAAAATGAAGCAGGTTTCAAAGATGCTAAAACCAAATTAAGTCCAATGTTCTTATAGTTTAAAACTAAATAGTAAGATCTCTAAGAACAAATATAGAAAGGTTTTAAAATCGATCTATAACCTAGGAAACAACGAATGAAGTCCAACCAATAGGAAAATGTTTCTATTATAGAGTTAAAAGGTATTTGAAGACAGGTTGCCTACCATTTAAAGTTGGTAAAGGCAATATCTTTTCTAAAAATATTTTTTGTCGTAAATTCCATTAATTATTGACTTATGGATATTACCTATGTTTGTAATTCGTTGAAGAGGCTAAATGGGACTTGACTTTTAAATGAAGGTGATCTTGCCTTAAGGCTTGTTAGTGTCTACTCATGTTGTTGGCATAGGAACCCACACAACTTTGATCCAATCAACGCAGTAGAATAGTCTTCAGTACTCAGATCTTGTGACTACAGGCTTCAAAAATTTTATGCAGCTTTCTTCCACTTCAGTTCCTAGGTATGTTTACAAGTTGCCCGAACAAATGGGCATCTATCAACATTGTACAAGAACTAAGAACATTAGATAAAGGTCAATGGGAGCCTTGGAAGTTAAAACATCACTTGAAGAAGCCCCTAAGGCTAAATTCGTTTTTCCCATGGAAAGTGTGTATATCTTTCACGTTTTTGGCTTTTTGGAGGTTCTAATCATAAAAATGTGAAGCCCTAAATATATCTTATATATTTTCCCTTATTCCTTCTCTAATTATAATTAGTAAACCTAGTTTAATTAGGATTATATCTAATATAAACACCCTGATTGGGATTTAAAGGCTTTTAAGGTCCAAGCCATCTAAGTAAGCCTTCAATAAATTAACTCTTTAATTAACCCAACAGCCCAATAGCTTAATTAATCTCATCAATTAAGTAATAGGCCCAATTACTCATTAATCACATTAATTAAATTGGCCCGCTTACTAGTTTACTAATTTATACTGGGCTTTATTCTGCAATAAGCCTAATTAAATTAAATAATTAAGTTCTCAAGTCCAGGCCCTATTTAGACAATTTGTTAGTCACCTATCTAGGGGACCTTAATAGATATATTTAATTATAAGCTCCAATAAGTTTTAACCAGTATTCTATTATCTCATAATTGTAGTAGGTCTCATCTATTAGCTTTAGTTCATTCCACTATAGGTTCAAAATTGCACTCTAAAATTTAATACTCTCTACAAAAAACTTAATAATTTAATCTAATTAAATTATTTTTTAAGCCCTATCCATTGAGCAACAAGTTTACATAAATACCCTTCATGGAATACCAATAATTGGAGCAAAGTTCTATGTCTCAGATATATAGGTTGTGAACTAGTTTTAAGTAATACCAAAGTTCTATGTCTTTGATAATCTCATATAGATAGAAACTTTGTTAATGTACAACCTCTGAAACCTTTAGTCATTGATAAAATCATAGTTCGGAAAATATAGATAGCAACACTTTATTTAATAACAATGTTTAAATATTACAGAAAAATATCCATACTCCTAAGGCATATTCCTAACAGTCGGGGAACTACATAGTTTGATATATTTTTTTATTTTTGGATAATTGTTATTTTTCCCAAACATTATGTTCGAAATTTTGATTTTGGATGCTTGTTCAATAAAATCTTGTTAGTCAGTTTTTTTAACAACTTTGTTGTAATTAGAAGAATAAATGATTTATCTATTATGGAATTGTACATAACAATTTGTAAATGAAATCAATAAATGACACTAAGTTGAATAAAGCAAGAGTTAGAATGTCTTACACTAATCAGATCTATCTTTGGCATTTCTAGTTGGGCCATATTTTTCAAAAAGGATTCAATTGATCGTTAGGGATGGGCACTAAACTTGTTAGAGGTCGAACCTATACCAACCTATGAATCAAGCCTAGAGAGAGTTTTTCCAACAAACCATTTTAAGGCTAAAGGAAATAGAGCTAAAGATTATACTGATATGGTACATAAAGATGTTTATGGACCACTTAGTGTTACTACAAGAGGCACATATGAGTATTTAATCAAATGATTATTCAAGGTGTGGGTATATTTACCTAACGCACTGTAAATCTAAAACCTTTAAGAAGTTCAAAAAGTAAGGGATTAAGTTTGAAAAGCAATTGGGTAAAAGTATCAAATCATTGTGATTTGATAATGGTAGTAAATACCTCTTACGACAATGGAATACTATTCCAACTCATTGCACCTAAATATGTAGAGAGAAGGAATAGGACTCTTTTGATCAAGGGTCAATCCATGTTGAGTTATTCAGCGTTACTCACTAGTTTTTGGGGATATGCCTTCCAAATGGAAGCATACTTGATGAACTTAGTGTAGGATCCCATACTCAATTTGGATCAAATTAGCACGGTAGAAATAACTCTAGGACTAGGACCTAGCAATCAGAGGCTTCAATTTTGTGCTTTCTTCACCACTTTAATTCTCGAGTATGTCTAAAAAACACCTTGAACGAGACGTGTGGGCATCTTTCTTTATTGGACTATTACTTGAGAAACACAAGAATAGGTTAAGGACACCCAAGAAGATGAAATGTTACACCTCGAGGAGCTAGAGGTGGTTTCACATGAAAGCTCAGGGAGAATCATGGAGCTATGCATTGTTCTTCTTAGAGGCACACTAGGGTTTCACGTTAAACCCTTGTTGTTTACATATGTGAGCCCTAATCCTATCCTAAATTGACTAGTATTCATAGTTGTACTAGGGCTACATCTCATTAAAACGCTAATTGGGCCAATTAAACCTTTTAGCACTAATTAGGTCCAACCCAAATGTAGTGCAAGCATTTAATTCTTAATTAAACAATTATTAAATTATTCATATTAATTAAATAATAACCTCATTAACTCAATTGTTTAATTAATCATATTAATTAAATAATGAGCCTATTTACTATTCAAATATTTAATTTAATACTTGGGTCTTATTCTTCAATAAACCCAATTAAATTAAATAAATAATTTCTCAAAGTCTAGTCCTTGCTCTGGCTTTTTTAGGATCAACTACCTAAGGGACACTTATGGAAATATTTAGTTACAAATAAAGATGTCAAATTTACCCAGGCTGAGATGGGTACCCAGCTCCCTAACCCGACAATACTCGGGGAATTGCCCGAAATTCTAGGGACTTAGGCCAAGGACGGGCATGAGTTTTTCGAGGATCATGATCTCCAACATGGCCCCAACCTAGAATTAATTAAATAAATAAATAATTTTAAATTTATACTCAATTTGCATTTAAATTAGGCCCACATCCAATAATTTGACATCCAACCTAAGACGCCCAACAATTATAAACCAAGCTCAACCCAATTAAATTTTCAAATTATTATTTATTAAAAAAACAAAGGGAGGCGAGACCAAGTGGCTTGAACCTGGGTGTTGAGGGAGGCAACACATTAAGATGCCACCAGACTAAGCTTGACAGTTGCAAACCAAGTCCAACCCAATCATTTTATCAATTACTATCTATTAATTATCTTTAAAAAAAAAACATGAAAGCAAGCACAGACCAAGAGTTATGAACCTAGGTTCTTGAGAGAGGCAACACACTGAGACACCACCAAGCTAAGCCTGACTGTTGAACATAATTTGGAAATTAAATATAAATAACATACTAGTGATTACCAAAAAAAAAAAAAAGAAACCGGGTAAATACCTAGGGAATTGAATTCCCCAGCCCCAAGATTAAATTCCTCAGCCTATCCCCAGCCCTTAAATTTTCGAGGAATTTTCCAAGATGGTGATTAAAAAGCCATCCTCAACCTACCCTCGGGTTTTTGACATCCCTAATTATAAGTTCCAATATATTTGACCCATTACCCTATTATATCATAATTGTAGTGGGTTCCACTATTAACTTTGGTCCATTCCACTATAGGTCCAAAGTTACACTCTTGAATAAAATAATCTTTATAAAAAGCTTAATAATTTAATTTGATTAAAATTATTTCTTTAAACCTTATCCATTGAGTGACAAGTTTGCATTACTACCCTTTATGAAATACCAATAATTGGAGCTAGGTATAATTTATTTTTTTGACCCTCAAATTACATCTTGAGCACATGATACCAAATTTATATCATTTAAGTGATTTAAGATTTATTCAAATAAATCTTAGTTTAATGAAGCTTCATTGAACACTTGGTCAAGATTCTATCCGTTAAAATCTTGTAAAACCATCAAGGTGGTATTTTGAAATCATTTCAAAGTTATGCATTTCTATGGTATAGTATCTACTAGCATACAGATCTTATAATCTCAACTAGTTAATTTATTAACCTTTCACTTTAGGTCTCACTTTTATTCCAGTCAAAGACCATAGCCTGTATACTAGAACAACACTACCCACTCAAGATTAAGGTATGAGTTCCTTTACGGGTGTAGAAATTTACATTCGGTCATGGTATTTCCAACAGATGGATAATCTCTACACAGTCCATGTTCAATGCATTCATAATTCACAAGTGTCTCTGTCCTGAAGTCTTCACTTCAAATGGTTAGAGAATCACCATTTCCCTTTTAAAGACAAACAACACAACAACATTATCCAAACAAAGTGCCTAGCTTTTGTTTATAGGCTATGAACTTAATTTGAGCTATGATAAAGTTCTACGCCTCATATATATCTCATATCTACAGAACTTTATCAACATATAAGCTTTGAAACCTTAAGTCATTAATACAATCATAGTTAGACAAAAATAAGTAAATAAACTCTTTTATTTATTCATATAGTGTTTACAAATTACAGAAAATATCCATACTCTTAAGGCATATATCTAACATTTAGTTGCACGTCTATCCCTAAAACACCATTCGATTTATGGTATGGATATAAAGTTTGTTTACACCACATCAAAGTTTGGGGCGTCCAGCACTTGTTCTGAAGGATATAAAGACAAGCTAGAATTGGGGACTGAAGTGTGTTTTTTTTTGTAGGATAACCTAAAAGGCACGAAAGGGTAATAATTCTATAGTCAAATTGACATGAAAGTATCTTACAGTATGACTATAGATTACTTAGGGAATGACTATATGACAAATTACAAGCCTAAAAGTAAATTTGTTTTAATGGAGATGTCTAGGAAAGTTGATGATATGATCATTGGTGATAATCCTAGAAGACTAACATCTAATACTATGACAAGCATTGTGCAAGAATTAGTTTCACAACCTCCTATGGTGCCTCGTTATAGTGGGAAGATTGTGAGTTAACCTAATAGATTCATTAGTGTATCAAAAGATACTTGTCATGATGAATCTGATCTAGTTTCTTATGAAGAATTTATGGATGATGCTAATGCTTAATCTTGGCAAAAGGCTATGAAATTATATATAGAATTTATGAGATTCTAATTTTGTATAGGAACTTGTAGATTCCTCTGATGGCATTAAACTTGTTTGTTGTAAATAGGAATACAAGTGAAAGATAAGAATTCATAAAAGGGTTATTCCTAAGGAGAAGGGATCGACTATAAAGAGACCTTCTCACCAATAGCTATACTTAAGCAAATTAGGGTTCTCTTTTCCATTGCCATTCATAATGATAATATGATATGGAAAATAGACATCAATTTATCATCTTTGAATGAAAATGATGATAAAAGCATGAGTATGATGCAACCAGAGAGTTACATAAAAAGGTTACAATCCTAGTCTCTACGTAGATAATATTCATCTCATTGGCGAATGACATGCGTAGATAAAATTCTTCTCATTAGGGAATGAGAATGAATATTACCATCTATAACATTTTTCTCTTATTGAGCAATTCCAAATGTAAGATTTGAGAGAAGCTAGTTATGTTCTTGATATCTAAATTTATAAAGGATAGAAAGAATAAGATACTAGCACTATCTTGGGCTTCCTACATAGAGAAAGTTTCTGGTCAACCTTGCAATGTAATTTTCTACAAAAAGGTTCATTATCTTTTTAGATTGGAGTTAATCATTCATGAGAGTAGTCTCTTAAGACAATTGAAAAGAAAGAGTGTTAGACCCCATATGCTTCAACGTTTGGGAGCCTCATACATGCAATGTGTGAACGGAGCTTTCATCGCACGAGAGACACAACGACAACGACATTGCTTTTTTAAGTTCCTTTTGGAGACTTAGAGAGTCATCATATCAAGTCATAGGGACATGATCCACATAATTAAATGAAGTCACCATCCACGTAATTAACCATAGGAAATTCAATGAGTGACGATAGCCAATCCCTCATTTCTGGACCTAACTACCCATCACTCCTTCAGAGATAGGTTTGGGAAGTTAGGGGCGAACCTTTGGTTCACCTAGACACTGTCTGGTCTCCACTAGGGTTTACTGAGTTGGTTGTTTCTAAGTCATTAATTCTATCCATCTTGATCCTGAGTCCATTTACCAAATTTTATCTTTCTTAATTATATATGAGGTGTAACAGTTTATAAACATCCATAAAAAGAGAGAGGAGAATGGAATGACACTTGTCCTTCAAACATGGGGGAAAAGGGATAGGAATTACAACAATTTCCAAAATAAAGCACAAATATAAATAGCTCAAAAAGACAAATATGGCGGAAAGAGGCATAAAGGTATCCTAACTAATACTTCAAATAGACAAGCAAAATAAAATGTAAAGTATAATGGTTAGAATAAAAGGTAGGGATAGGCATTTATCGGGTTGGGTGGGGTTAGGTTTGGACCAAATCAGGTTCAGGTAATGAAAAACCAACCCGAGATTGGATAAAAAACATGTTGGACCTAACACTACCCGAACCTACTCGATCGGATCGAGTCTCATCGGTAAACTGGAGTTGAAAAATTCTATAACCATACATTCGATTAATTTGATTAGGGAAAGTGAAAATCCTAAACTCCAACATTTTCTCATCAATCAAACACAACAAATCGTTACCAGTATTAGAATACATAACCAGGAATAACTACAAAAAAAAAAATTCTGGGTTTTCAAAATTTAAATTTCAAATTTTGGGTTTTGCTTATTTTTATTTTTCTTTTATAATTAAAATTTTAAAAATATTTAGGTGTTATTATATCTATAAAAGTTTACAATCAGTTATTTTTTGGATTTTTTGTATTATTTGTAGTTTTGTTGCGAATAAGAATGACAAAATGGCAATGAAAAGGATAAAAATAAATTCATATATATATGTACATAAGTTTCTAATTACAATTTCAAAAACCCAATAATTTTAGAAATTTAAAAACCATGTGTTAAAGAGATAAAGCTAAAATCATAGTCTTGTGGTTGAAAAGCAACCAAAAAATTAAAAAAAATAAATATCTTTGAGAATCGAGAAGAGTTAACAAGAGAAGGAAAACAATTAAAAAAATAAAAAAAATAAATGAGTAACAAGTTGTCATGAGGAAGGTGGTAAGGTGAGAGAGGGATTTATAAAATGAAATGTAATCTTTGATGGTGATGAGAACACAGATTGGTGAGGAAGGTGGTAATGGTGAGCAAGTTGGTCTAGCTGCCAATTGATAGAGAATGGTGAATAAGGATTGCAAAATATGAAAGTGGGGGCCTAGGGTTTGGAGAAAAATTATCTTTATAGCCCTATTTTTATGTGTTAAGGTCCACAATATTAACATATGCCTAACAAGTGAGGTAATGACACATGTCTATAATATGTACATAATTATATTTCAACAAAATATGATTGGATCATGTCTCTTCAGGTTTTTGAGAAAATGACCGATAAATATCTGAAGTTTGTCAGGTTTAGATTTTAGTACCCAAAATTAGGATTTTTAAGTGCCCACCCTTAATAGAAGCATAAGGCAATTGAAGTTGACAAGCTAATTAGAGATATAAATGTAAAAAGATAACTATCCTAAACTGACATGCATTAAACAACAAGCACATAAACATTAAAAACATCATTAGTAAGTAAAAAGGAAACAAGTCTTTCATAAACACAATTTTATAAAGAGAGAAAACAATCAAAACAGTTTTAGAAATTAAAAAAAAAAAAATCAGACTAGTTAGAAAGAGCAAAACTAGAGGAGGTCAGATTCTATAATACAGTACAAAGCAAGCATGCACCTCCTTTTGAAAATTAAAGAAGATGTGCACCTGTTCATACACAAAAATATCACTCAAAGCTAGAAAAACATGCAAGGACAGTTTCAATTAACAAAAGTAGATAAAATCCATGATAAACTCATTCTCAGTCTTTTAGTATGCCTAAAACGATTCAAACTTGTAAATATTTAAAATAAGCAAGAAGATAGAAGATGCATTCATTGGATTCAATCAAGATAAAGTAAATCTATCATAGCATCTGACAATCATCCACATCAATTTTCGATTCTCATGAAAAGTAACATTAATCATGATAAATTAAATCTATCATAGTGCATCTGCAATCATCCACATCAATTTTTGAATCTCATGAAAAGTAACATTAGAAGAGGAGAAATAAAGAAAAAGGGATTCTGGAAGGCAAACGAGTAGGCATGCATCGCTGTTTAAAAATTAAGATGCCTGCTCATATGCATGAGCAAAACGAAATAGATTTTACATACTAGAACTCCACATCAAACTTAGAAAATCATAGAATCAAATAGAGGAAATGATGAAGAAAGAAAAAGATACATTTAAAAAGGACATCAAACTAACAAGGCAATGCATTCAAACCCTAAACACATAATGAAGAGGACATGCGGCTGCGAAAAAATAGAAGACAAGTTCTAGAGAGATAAAAACAAGCATGCGCCTCTACTCAAAAGCCATCCACAGACGTCTATCTATATCGAGTAAGCGCACGTCTGTCCTATTCTTAGAAACAGAACATGAACAATGATGACAGTAGATAGAAAAGAAGCAGTGAAGAGTTAGAATAGGTTCAAATCAATCAACATGTAAACATATGAAAATAAAAATTGCAAAAGTAAAAGATAAAGGAAAGAAGAAATTTACATGGCATTCAACCAACTAATCAACCTAAGCATAATGCAATCTAGTTTAACAAATCCACTATCATGGCATGGCAATCAATTAAGCCTAGAAACTATTGGATACATGGAAGAAATAAAATAAAATCTATAAGACAACCAAAGTTAGGTTCTAGAAATAGTCAGGTGTGGGCATACGCCTTTGCTAGAAAAGCTCATTGCAGATGCATGTCTATATCAAGCAAGCACATGCCTATTCTTTCCCAGAAATAGAAACTTAAGTAGCAGGAGAAAGAGAATAGAATCATTTTCATTCAATTTGATAGCATAAATACAAGAAACAAAAAATAAATAGAGATAAAGAAAAGGCAATTAATCATAAAATATATCCATGGCTCTGACTACCAAGGAGATTCAATATCATACATAAGATTTAATTGATTAATCAACTAAGGATATTAATATTAAACTAGACATGGCATTAATATCAAAATAAATCCTAATCATAAAACTAACTAATTAAGCATGGCAATTAATTCAACTAAACATCCTTAACTACACTAATCATGGCAATCAACTAAACTAAACATGCTAATTAACTTGATCATGCAATTAAGTAAACCAACATGCTAATTAACTACTAATCATGACAATTAATTAAACTAAACATACTAAATCCTAATCATGTACACTAAACATGGCACTAATCCCAAACATATTTCTAACATGGCAATTAACAAAATATTAAAACGAAAGAGAATAAAGGATTTTGATCCTCAATTCTTTGCCTTTTTCAAGGGTGCTTACCTCTTCTCGAAAGCTTAAACTTCAAGAAAACTTCTTTGATTAAGGTTTTTTTAGAGAAAACCTCAATTTGAAAAATTTTTGTGATTTTTGAATATTTCTTCACAAATTTACATATATCAAGTCAAATAATAATAAAAATTTTTTATAGGTGAACTATTGAAATGAGCTTGTCAAATTTTTTCAATGTGGGACTGCGGGCATAGGCGTGCGCCTAGTTAAGTAAAGGCGTGGACCTTCATGTTTTGGCACCACACCTGTACTCTAGATTTTCCTAGGGATTCTATGGTTTTCCAAGGGTTTCTGAGACCTTCCCAGGCATGCACCCTTAAGAGTAGCAAGTGTGCACCTGCTCTCCCAGCTTCCATGCCTGTATGGCTTATTTTGTCTATTTTGATGTGATTTTGGATTTTGAAGTGTTTTTTAGGTTTTGAAATGTTTTCTAGAAGTTTAAGAGCTTTGTTTGATAGGAACCAACCTCAATAATGGCTTCAAGTATCATCATCAAGCCCCAAACCATAAGCAAAGTTCCAATGCTTACACAATACAACATACTAGAGTAGATATCTTTTAGGCAGTGGGAGTTATCAGCTAATAACAATCCAATCTTGGTCGAAAGCATTAGGTTTTATGAAGCATATATCTTCGTACGATGAAGGAATATATTCTTGTGCATTTTAGAGGAGACCTAACACCTGTTAGGTATTCAAATTCACTACAAGAAAATAGTGTTTTCGTGTCACAAATTTTATGTTGGTTTCTAGGCTAATGACACATATGTTATCACACCCTGTATCCAATATAGTAATACTGCAGCGGATAAGAGCTTGCCAAGGGAACACAATCGTTGCTATGCCGAAATCCTCCCTAATCTTTAACTGATCGAATACCTGAGGTACACAACAGACTAGTGAGTATAAAACTCAATAAGCAGCTAGAATTATAAAAACTGGCATAACACTCAAAATAAAACAATTAATGGCGATAACCACTTTGGAATATGACTATTATTCAATACTTATTCCATATATCACCGATTACTGTTCATTTCTTAGTATACAAGCCACCAGTGCCCTACTAAGAAAGTCAGAAAATTGATTTCACTGTTTAAGGATCGCGCCCTTGTGCGAGGAAACTGGCATGGCGACGCCAAGTTTTTGATTTCCAATCCGTTGCAAATTTCAGTTCCGCGCTCCTGCACCAAGGGAGAGGCATGCATGTGCCAACTTTCTGTTCTCTCTTACTTGAGTCGGTGCAATTGGCTCTCTAGCATGGAAAGTATGGCACAGGGATCCCATTCTCTGTCTATACCTCTTTAGGTCAGTTAAAGATGCGCTCATGCACCATTTAATAGTGCTTATACACCAACCTTGCATCATTGGCCAATTTTCTAGACCAATTACTCACTTATCCTATCACATTTCTAATTCTATAAATACTTGTCTATAGGTGATCAAACATAGCTTTTCTATGTCAAAGCTCATCACATATATCTACACAAACACCCATTTATATACACGACTCATTTACAAAAAAACTTTTCACAAGTCTAACACATCCTCAAGTGCTCCCATAAACACATAAATCATTTTCACACGAGTTTCCACAAGCTAGCTACATTGTTCATATGGATATCCAATTCACATAATTTCGGAAGCTTCCATAGTACAGTCACAGATACTTAGGAACAGTGCTCTCTAATCAAGGTAGGACTTTTCATTTCACAGTCAGTTCCCATATGTAGGCCTACCCATGAATCAGTTCAAGGCTAGTCTGACAATCCGGGTGATACCAGGCCCATGCTACCGAATCTCATCTAGAGAAACACATGGTCCAGACCTCCCCTCAAGCCATGGGAATACGGAATAGTACAGATACATTCAGAGGCCTACCCATGAAATAGCTCGAGGCTAGTCTGACAATCCGGGTGATACCGGGCCCATGCTATCGAATCTCGTCTAGAGAAACACATGGTCCAGACCTCCCCTCAAGCCATGGGAGTACGTAACAGTACGGATACATTCAGATGCCTACACTTGAAATAGCTCGAGGCTAGTCTGACAATCCAGGTGATAACAGGCCCATGCTACCAAGTCCCATGTAGGGAAACACATGGTCTAGACCTCCCCTCAAGCTATGAGAGCCAAATATCCTAAGTTGTAGCATGCCACTCACATATCAATTTTCATATTCAGTCACATAAGTGAAGCTCTATATTAAGCTTTCACTCACATATCACATTGCACATTTCAATCACATAAATGAAGCTCTATGTCAAGCTTCTAACCCAATCACAACATATCACAATTCATTCCCCATAATGCTAGCATTTAACGGTATCACATTTGACATTTGACATTCAATATATTCCCATGGGCTTGGCATGTAATTTCAAATTCATAACACATCACACAGTGATACATGCCTTCACACATCACAATATTGCAGTTCACTATCATAATAGAGGTTCTACGTAGGCTTCTCATTAATCACATATACATTCATAAACACAATAAGCCTACATATCTCACATACACTTATGGATGTGCACCATCCACACATTGGCATCATTTTTACACATATAGAACCCCATTGACTTCTTTACTTGTGCCAACACCTTCCATTACTCTTCGATGTATTTCAATCATATCGTTGCACGACTATTTCCATGTATAACTGATCTCATTCATTTTTCACTCATACATATTCATAAAACTCTAATACACATGGTATTTCATGGACATTCATTTGTCATGCCATCCACATGAGGAATTAGTGTCCTAGAACGTTTGGCATGTATTTCATTCTTCATATACTCACATCATTTCATTGGAAATATTGTTCAAGCCATATCACAACAAATTCACATATATGAGGGCACATTCACATTTCTATATCTCACACACGTAGAAATTACGCCAACAAGTCAATCACATACACATCAAAGTGTGTGAAATCACACATTTCATAAATCACTATAAACCCCAATCAAATCATTTCCTATATCAAGGTCCACGTATTCATGGCCTCATACACATTCCATCCACACAACTCACATATATTCACAATCACAATCAAAAAACACATTTTATTAGTAGTTAACATATGTTGTGTCCTCAGAAGAGTCTAGCTACTTACCTGGTTAGCCTCGCCTTTTAATTTTGTTTTCATGTATTTCTTGATAAGCAGTTGTTTAAAGTTCATCTCTTCTTCTTCTCCTTCCTCTCTGATAATCATTGCCATAGTCATGACACACTGATCAGTGTCCATTTAGAAGTAATTAAATCCCTTATACGTTAACAACAATTCAACCAACCAATAACATCATTTATTATACTCTATCACACACACATATTGGTTGGATTATTATAATAAGAGGTTATTCATTTCCAATCATCACCAAAATTCATGGAAATCAAATAGACATACATATTATAGTCCATGAATTTTATTGAGTCAAAATAAGGTCATATACCCTTTGAAAATCCTTAATTTCATTCACACAGCAAATCTGTCTGCAGACCTCTCAACTGAACAGTGCAATTTTGAATAAAATTATACAATAATCAAATGTCTACCAAACTTTCCAGTCCAAAACTAGACACATATAAGAGTCATTTCACCAGAAATCATGATTTTCAAAGGAGTTTAAGGCAGTCAAACGGAATTTATTTCACATACTCTGTTCTAGAACTTAACATTCACAGTTCTTTAAGTCCAGATTTGAAAAATCATAACAATTCATACACAACTCCAAAAACCATGAAAATTTACAGTATAACAGAAAACATACCCAAACGTTTTCATATTAAAAATCACGAAATTTTACAAAGATTTGCCCCCTCAAATGGAGTTCATTCCCGCTGCCCTGTTTTAAAATAGGGGAATTCTCAATTTCGAACTAGAAGTTCAAAAATTCATTACAATTCACACACTATGAATTTTTTAGTGTTTCAAAATTTTATAAACTCCTTGAGATGTCTAGTGTATCATATCAAAATTTCAGAGTCAGCAAACAACCATGGAATTTATAGGAATTTTCGGACTTGGCACTATTCAGAAAAATAACTCTGCAGGATTCATACTCATACTTTACTTCTAGCTTCCTAGCATCATCAAATCTTTAAATTCTTCCATAATTCACTCTAATTCATGTTTTTCTAGCCATTTACAGCACATGCCTAACATGAAATATCACAAACAACAATAAACCATCACTCAATTACAATGTTATGGCTAGAGTTAGAGAGAGAGGAGTGAATCTTTACCTCTTGGACTCTTGTTTCCTTCCTCTCCTCTTAATTCCATGGCAAAAATTGAGAGAAAATGGGAAGAGAGTGTGCTGGACGTTCAAAGAGAAAGGGGAAAGAAAATGAATTTTCTAGAGTTATTCCATGCTTTATAGATATACATCACACAACAATTTCAATTAAGCCCTTACACTTTCTTAGATTTTCACTCACACCCTTCCATCTCTCATCTAATTTCATCCCTATCCATTTATATATATACCTCATAATGTTAATAATACATATTTTCACAATATACATGTAAGGTAAACCTACTTAAAATTTGGAGTGTCACATATGTAAACATAAAAATCGGTCAAACCAAATATATGTCACACCTTATAAAAAATGGACTAACCTTTGTGACGTAAATTGAATATGTGACACGTATAACTAATTAAAAAAATATAAAAGAAATTAGAAAATATAAAAGGAGACCTAACTCGCTTTTTTGACCTTTGCCTCTAGCTTTTTCGACTTTCCCTCTCGCTTTTTCCCCAGCCCTAAAAATCCCAAACCTTTCTCTTCCCGCTTGCAATTTTCCCTCTCGATTTCCTTCTTGCAATTTCTGTCGATTTCCCTCTCGATTCTACCCCCCCGCTCGATTTCCCTCTCGATTCTATCTTCCCTCTCGATTTCCCTCTCAATTCTTGTCTTGTTCTTCTGTAATTCCCCCCACTATCTTGTTTTGAAGCTGCATATATACGACCGAAGCTGTAAGCTGCACGAGAAAGCTGCAATCGCGTTCTGTCCACCACGATCTGCACGGCTTCCCTCTCCTTCAAGATCTCTCGGTGCTCTCTCTTCGGTAAGATTTCTCTATCTATCTCTCAAATAGTCTTTCTATTTCTTACTCTGTTGTATTGTTTTGTTGGGCGTTGATTGTGATTTGCAAGTTTCTAGATCCCCTTGCTGGTCTAGTTGTCTCGGGCATGATCTTCAAAGTTGGACTAGAGACTGGTTATCAGAGGTATTTTATACTCTCCTTCATATGTTCACCATTTAGTCTATCAACAAACCAAAGTCCCACCTTAATATTTTTGAGTGCTGAATTATTGTTTTTAGTTCTTGAGAGATCATTGGAAAATTTATCTTTTTAAGATTGTATTTTGAATCATCATACTTATGTGTTTTTTTGTAAAATCACTAGTGTTTTGGAACTTGTTGATGCTGCAATCCCTGTGGAAGATTTGGATCCTATAAGGCAAACAATCCTAAATGTTGAAGGAGTCAAGTTATCCACTAGAATTTTGATTTTTTGAGCCCTTGTTATCATATTACTTGATTACCTATAACATAAATGTTGAACTATAATTTGTTGGATTCCACAATCATCATTTTACCAGATGGTTTTTTTTTTATATTGGTGAAGTTAAGTAGTTGTTTTTACACTATTATATTGTTGTTCAAATAATTTTTGCATTCATGGCAGGATGTCACCGATTGAGGGGAAGGAGGGCTGGTTCATCCCTGTACCTTGACGTACACATCGTGGTATGTTATCCTTGTTAATAGTTTTGACACTGTATGAATAAGTTTAGGTTGGACCATGGAACTGCATCCATGTAAGATTGTTGGAAATTTTAAATGACTTTTGTGCATGATTTCTACTCTTAACTTGCAGGTTGACCCATTTTGTAGTGTTAGTGCTGCACATGGCATTGGCGAAAATGTTCGCCATCAAATCCATAGGTCTCATCCTGAAGTATCTTTTCATCTTTGTATTTGGTCTAGAAGAACTATAATAAAGTTTACTTCAGGGGTTAGTTCTGCAGGTGTCATGCAATTTTGATCAAGGAGTGCTCAATTTAGATACCTACTTCTGGTCCTTTTAAAACAAAAGTGAAAATATTTACTAGTGTGGTGTCTGCACCATTTCTCTTATGTGGTCTCTTCGTCATAAAAGTCATACTCTGTTTTAATTTTTAATTTGAAAGCCCCTCTCACAAATGAGGATGCCACCAATCTAATATTTGAATTTCCAAGCACAACCAAATGAGTGTTTAGCCAATGATGGATTTTGGTCGGCCTTTTGTGAATGGGCCTGGGAATAGTGCAACACAGATGCTGGAATGATTTTAACTTTCCTTTTGCGACCATGCTCAGAGGGTTTTAAGAACCACATAGATCATAAGTTCATTCTGTATAGCCTCTCCACTTACCTGTTTTCACTTTTTTTACATTTAACTTCTTGCTACAATACTTTAGTCTTATATTTTGGTCCTCTGATGTTCTTGTCAAATGCACACATCTTTTTTTTTTTTAATTTTGTTTATCTATGACCAAGAACTTCCTTGACCTTTGTTCTTTGAGTTATAAACTGGAGCTACACATATCTTTGATCTACAAGGCTAAGTTATACCTTGTTAATGCCACGGTAATAAAAATTATCTTTTCAATTCCCATTGATCTTGGTGTTGTAACTTCAATCTCATCATTATCTTACTCACCTTGATCCATTTTTTGTCACTCTTCATCTGATGTTAGTGAAGTTTTAGCTTTTCATCATTTTCTTTTGGTCTTTGTGTGTCCCGTTGATTTTTCCTTTATTTCCTTGTAGATCCTGCATATTTACATTTTTCTTCCAATGTGATGGACCGGCAAGAGAGTTTGAATGGAACAATTGATCATAATAGTAATAGTTCTATGGACAAGTCAGATATTGAAGCTATTGTATATGGTATTTTCTCATCAAAATATCCTGAGGTAATTTCACTTTTTTGGTTCTCTATGTTCAGTGAATGTAAAATTTTATCCACCTGTATATTGATGTTAAACTATGTGCAAGTAGATCCCTGTAGGCGACATTCTCCATGGTTTTTAGCACCGAAGTGGTACACTCCATGACATTTGGGTCTCAAAATAGTACCTACCAATGAAATTTTACTAACACTGGGAGAAGGCTTGAGTTTTGAATTTTTGTTTTGCATCGACTGATGTTGCCCTGTTATTCTGCACAATATCCTGGGTAATTATTTTCAAGTCTTTTCCATCTTTAGCTATGCTAAATCCAGCAATGTGCTGCTGAAACCTTTGATTGAAGCTAGGGAAGCTAATGCACCCTGATTCCAATCAATTAAAAAGGAAAGCTGATTGCATCTTTGATTTGCTATCTCCTTAAGCATGTTTAACTGTGTGTTGTATAGAGGTTAACACTTTTTATCTTTTAAAGTTAAAATGAGGACTAAATGAATAACTCACCGGTCAAAATGCTGAAAGCACCAAACTCAAAGGCAAGTTGTTTCACCTTTACCTAGTACTCATAGAGAAGCGATGATCAAAACCTCTTTCCTTTTTTTAGATCCTTAAGGTAGAAGACACCATCTACTCTTTTTGGCTGATCTCATGTAGATAAAGAAGATCTTCAAAACTTTTCAGTAGAGTGACCAAGAAACAATTCTCCATCTACATCGTTCGCATTCATAATGAAAGCTCGTGGACTTTTCACAAACACTTTGTCTAAACCATTTTCAATCCCACTTATCCACCCAAAACGATCACCACCTTTCGCATTTCTCAACAGAACAACTTTCCTTCACTTCCACACTCTAAGCCTTACTAGAAACTCCAAACCCAAGGTCTTTCTTTGTTTCCTTCTTTTGTTGTTTCTCAGTTTGTCTGTGTTATTACTATTACTATAATTTCTTCTTTTTTTTTTAACGGTTTGTTAGGTTGTGGAAGGGGTGCGGTTTGATGGGCTGATAGTAGTTGCTGATGATATCATGGAAAGTGAAGATCGTGACGTGGCGGTGGAGACTCGTATCACGCACACTCTGCCTCCAGCATTGACGCTTGAACATGGGCTGGAGAGTATTAAGGAAATGTGGACAAGTTGAAGTTGGATCCTACAAAGTCTCCTAGTGGAGTTATGAGATTTTAGGTATTTCGGGTATGACTAATTATGCCTTTCTTTGCTATATAAAGTTTATATTCACGTACTACGTTTCACTATTTTCTTTTGTTTCGTATTAAAGTAATAGTTGTATTTCACATATAATCAATGCACATTGTTTTGGGAACTCTAGTTCTTAGCAGCTACATACATTTCGGGGGATTCGGCTATCTGGTTTCCATTTTTATTGTACATCTATAGCATCATCATTAATTTTATGTGGGAAACAAAAACAGAGAACACAGTAATTATACGTTAATAGGTGGAGAACTTGGAATTATGCTGGACTTGTAAGTAACGTGATTGGGCATTTGCAGGTGGTGTGCCCCGAAGTGCGAAAACTTTGAATTGGTTTTGCAATCAACCAAAGTCATCGGGTGTGTTTCCTGTATTTTTCCTTTCTAAGGAAATGGAGAGCCCAAATTGTAAATCACTGTATTTGAATTAAACCCGTGGAGTGTTTGGAATTGGAGCTGCTATTTACTTTACCCATTCCTCTTTAAGTGCCCCAAGAGGGAGTAGCATGCCGAAAAGGTTAATCATATTTTCATAACTTCACATTTCTCGGTTCCCTTCTAATTACTCTTCGGAATTGCAAAATTTTGTCCAAGACTACTACACAATATAGAGCAAGTTTGTCTCGTTATCCTTCCTATTTAACTATTCTAATATAGAATATGGTGAATTTTGGGTCTCCTATTAGCAGAAGCAAGGCAAACTTTTAGTTTTTAGTTCGGGAATATTATATTAAATTTTTTTTTTCAACATGGTTATTGACTTCATATGAGAAGAGCTAAAAAATTTATGTGTCGTTGCTTGCAGATATCTCTCAAACAATTCGATCCCTCTAACAACCTATGGTTTTATGGATATTAATTTTGACACAGAGTCATCTTCTGTGAAGCATGAGGCCGGTTCTTTCTACTTTTTTGTTCCTGAGGTAGACTAGAATTCTTCCACGTGTCTATTTATGCAGCTATTCATTTTCTACTGATCTTGTGATTGTGATCATTGTTTAAACTTTGTGAGGTGTATGTTATTGCTCTTGACATCTACATATCTCTTTGGCTTTGGCTGAAAGAAGTGCTATTGTTTTACATCTTTCTAAAAACAAATTAATTGTTTCAACAGATAGAGTTAAATGAGCAAGAGGATGTCTCTATCTTGGCAGCAACACCGTCACTGCTCTAAATTGTACATTTGAGTAGGCCGTTCAATCTTATGAGTCATCCTTTTCTCAGGTAGTTTGAGGTTGGTCATTCATTTTTTTTAATATCAATTTATATTTTAGAATAAATTTGATATGAGGAATTTATGAATTCTTTATGAGATTAAACTATACAAATTGGTTATTTGGTTTTTGAAAAAGAAAATGTACAGGCAAAAATACTAACGTTTTGATGTTGATTTTTGTTATTATCATGACCAGCTTTATGTTGATTTTGATGTCTTGGTTGTATATATATGAGTGCTTGGGTATCTATCTATACTCGTGCAATTCAGACCAATGACTTTCTTGATATATTTGATTCACTCTTTTGTTGTTAGAGTTGTACAAGATATTCGCTTTTTATCTACTTCTATAATCATAGTAATTTTTATATTTTTGTTTATCTCTATTCAGGTCAATTACCATTTTTGTCCTACTGCAGAGAGATACAACTCCAAATATATAAGATCTGCTGTAAGAAAGCTTAACATGGTGGATGATAGAACTGTTCAAATGGTATACTTAGTGAATTAATATTACTGCTACAGTGTCAATATTACTAGTGCATACAAATATGATTTTATCATTTTTAAAATTTTCTCATCGTTCCATAGATTGGGTTCTTGGTCAAGGCTGGAGGTACTATTTGGGTTGAGCTCATTTCATATTAGAAATTCCAAATCTGCCTGGTCACCTTTATGCATCAATATTGCTTTAGTAGATTGTGCTTGTATGTTCATACAACTTCTCTTTAGATCTGTCTTCTGAATATTTTTAATTTGTACAACTGCACGTATTAGTGGCCTTTTTGCAGTAGGATGGTGATTGAGACTGAACCTAAACATTTTACATGAGGATGCCCATTGCGAGACTCCAATTGGTAAATTTGCTGTGAAGACTTTGTGACTTCTACCACTAAACCTCACAATGGTCCTTAAAAACTCTTTTTATTTATTTATTTTTTTACATTAATTATTATTTTTAAAGGAGCCTTCCTTTTTAAAATAAAATATTTTTAACTTTGACTCAGTTGTCCTATGCTTTGAGGCTGCTCTCTGCCTTTTTGTTTTTGTACTTTGCGTTAACTTTTGGATGCTAATCGTTATGGAATTTGTTGTTAACTGCATGTTTTGCTATCACATGAATTTGCTTAAAAGCAATGAGTCCAATATGCATACCTGGGATACCAACTGATGCTGATATTGGAACCTTTTAATATGCTTTTAAGAAACAAATTTGGATTATAATTGTTCAAGCTGTATCTCTTTTGACTATCAGTTGGATCATGCTAGTGAAATGAATTTTTCCTTGTGGGATTGTGCAAATATCAATGCTGTTTGGGCATCACTTTTAATTGAAGAATATTCTCGTCTGGGGTTAACGGTAAGCTTAAATGTGGACAATGTTTTCAATATCTGTTTTGGTATATGCTTCTGATTAATTCTTTATCTTCCAGTACTTCTATATAGCCCCAGGTTTAAGATCCTCTCCCCTTGCTGTTGCTGCTTCCACTTATCCTCTAACAACATGTGTTGCTTGCTTTTATGAATGCTCACTTGCTTTTCATGCTGTTGGTTATGCAAGAGGATCTCACAAACCTGCAGTTATCATAATATCATCAAGCACTGCAGTTTCAAATCTACTTCCTGCTGTGAGTTTCGTTCAAAAAACAAAATTATAAATTTTCCATGAATGTTCAGCATTCCATAAACTTCTACCCTCATGTTTCCCATATCCCAGTTGATGTCCCTGAAGCATGTTTAACTGTGTGTTGTATAGAGGTTAACACTTTTTATCTTTTAAAGTTAAAATGAGGACTAAATGAATAACTGACTGGTCAAAATGCTGAAAGCACCAAACTCAAAGGCAAGTTGTTTCACCTTTACCCAGTACTCATAGAGAAGCGATGATCAAAACCTCTTTCCTTTTTTTAGATCCTTAAGGTAGAAGACACCATCCACTCTTGTTGGCTGATTCTCATGTAGATAAAGAAGAGCTTAAAAACTTGTCAGTAAAGTGACCAAGAAACAACAAGACTTGCTATGCGTCATCTCCATGTGATATTCGACACTCGTTATCCTTTAAACATCACACACATAGTAACCCCAAGGGCTGAGCAGGTAAGTACTTGGTTTCAACTAAGAGGTTGAATGCTCAAATCCTCTTAAGTCACCTATCTAGGACATATCTATTGACATAGGACCCATTAGATTATAATTAGGAATAAAATTAGGGATTTTAATAGATTAGGGATTTTGACTTCCTAAGTTGGGAATAATCCTAATTTAAGTTATTTTTCTAAATTTTTTTTTTACTATTTTGTTTAGGAGTTATTTTTGGTGCTTTCTAGTTTAGTTGGGATTAGATTCTATTTCTTAGTCAAGTTATGTTTATTGGCACTATAAATATGTATGATTAGTTATTTTTTCTTAGGTTGTTGAATATGGATTTTTGATCTTTTAATAAAAAGATTATCTTCTCTCTCAATTTCACTCTACTTCTGCCTCAATTTCTTCTATTATTTTCTCTCTGTCTACATCTCCTACCTTTCTTTTTAATTTGAGGAACCCCATTTCTCATCATCTATCTTACAGGTTTCTTAGCTGCCAACGTTGTAGGTTCTGGATTAGCCCTCAATTTTTAATGAATGAGGGAAAAGTCAAGGCATTTTTTAGTATTAAAAAATAATAATAATAAAACAGAACAGAAAATGGAAATCCCAGACAATTGATCCTATTTGGGTGGATGCACTATGAGAAATAACGCATTTCATTGCTTGCTGATTGGGAGCTCAGGATTTGATCAATAGTCAGACTAATTTTTTAACCTAATTCAATTTGGAGGTTATGAATTTTGCATCCTGTGTCCAACCTAATCTTTTAGGTTGGTCATATCTTGTAAATTCAAGGTTGTAAAATGGAACTTGAATTTGTTCCATTTTCATTCCTAATGACATTTTTCGTGCAGAAACTTGAGAAATTTAGTTCATCATTCCTATCATGCATGTAACTAATTTGGAGTAGTGATTATTTACAGGTTGTGGAAGCAAGTCAGGATTTTGTGCCACTTTTATTGCTTGCTGTAGATCGCCCACCAGAGCTTTAGGATACTTGAGCAAACCAAGCTATCAATCATGTGTGGAATAATTAATTTCATTTAGAAGCTATGGAAATGATAATATATCATTTTTCACAATAGATTGCTTCCTTGTCATAGTAATTTTCTCATAGATATCATTTTGAATTTTGTTTACAAACTTAAGATTATTTATTTATTTTTAATTCGCAATAGGTAAACCATTTTGGCTCTTTTGTAAGGTTCTTCTTCAGTCTTCCTGCACCCACTGATCAGAGTCCTGCACGAATGGTACTTACCACGCTCGACTCTGCTGTGCATTGGGCAACCTCCTCACCTTATGGTCCTGTTCATATTAACTGCCCTTTTAGGGAGCCATTGGATAATAGTCCACACAAGTGGATGTCAAGCTGTTTGAAGGGATTAGATACTTGGATCTCTAGCGCTGAACCATTCACTAAATACATTCAAGTGCAACGCTCTCATGCTTGTAGGAGTCACACTTATGGCCAAATGGCAGAAGTTCTTGAACGAATTGAAGGTGTTAATAAAGGGCTTCTTCTTGTTGGTGCCATCCATACTGAGGATGAGATGTGGGTAATTCTTCTGCTAGCTAAACATCTTCAATGGCTAGTTGTAGCTGACATCTTGTTAGGACTACGATTGAGAAAGATCTTGGCTTTCTTTCCTAAAATTGAAGAAAACATTTTATTTCTTGATCATCTTGATCATTCTCTGCTCTCAGAATCTGTCAAGCATTGGATGCAGCTTGATACAATTATTCAGGTCTTCACTTTGGAGATTATTATTATTATTATTATTATTATTATTATTATTATTATTATTATTATTATTATTATTATTTCTTTCACTAAATTTGCAGATTATGTATAAGTTCAAGGGAACTCCTTTAGGCATTTAAGACATTTGGAAGAGGGATGCCAAAATGTTCCTGCTTAAAACCATCCTAAGCCTCTTAAATACACCTGCAGTCCACCCTAACTTGTTATTCAAAATTTAGAAGATGGTTCGAGATAGGATGAGTTTATTGAGGTGACAGTTAGCCATGATTTGATTGTTATTAATAATTTTGTATAAAATTAGTACACATTTATTGAAATATTTTATACAGAAAACTTCTTAAAGTAAAATAATTATATATAACATTATGTATATTAAATTCATTTATACTACTGCATTTGTTATTTTTGGAGTTCACGAATAAAAATCTCTTAAATAAAGTTAATAATTATCCGACTCATAAATCTACAAGTTTTCCCTAAGCATCCTCCTTTTTAAATATAATGGAAATTATTCTGGAAGTTTAAACAAAGTATACGTTTTATTAAAAACGAGCTAAATAACATAACAGGCATGCTACCGTTATGAAAATTTTGATAACCTTTGGACTCTGTCATATGTGCTGATTGCATGGTCAATGTATTCTTTCCTATTGATTTTGTCATTCTAAACTATGAATAGATTGGAAGTCGGGTTACAAGCAAGCGGATTTCTCAGATGCTAGAGGAGTGTTCTCCATGCACATATATCTTGGTTGATGATCATCCATGTCGTCATGGTCCTTCACATTTTGTAACTTACAGGATACAAAGCACCATTGTTTTTTCTGCTTCCTTCTATTCTTTTGAAGGTTGAATTATTATGAATAAGTACAGAACGGACACAGCTGGAAATACAGGAAATGGAAAAGTAAGTGTCAAGCTAGACCGCTGAAAAGGAAGCCAGCATGGGTGGGGAAGTAAAAACTTTATCTGTGAGAGTTGATGCACTTTCTCAAGATCTTTTCTGTGACGTGTCTGTATTAAATAATGAGGATGACACTCTCAGGAGTGAAAAAGAGAATGCTAAAAAGGTGCTTATATTCTCAAACTCTTAATTCTTGTCATGTACTTTTCAGTGTTAGTTACTTGCTGCACTATTTATTGAAGTCTTCTATTCTCTTTGCATCTTCTCTCTCTCTTTTGCCATTTGCTGATTCCACATTTGACTATGGATCTTAATGTTGCTAGATTGTTTACATTATTGAAGAGCTGAAGCAATCTGTAGAAGAGAAGGCCTCTGCTATCAGAAAGTCTGAAGAAGGAGCAGCTGATCTCAAAAAGAGAGTTGAGGAACTTTCTAAGAGTTTGGAAGATAATGAAAATGAATACCAGGTAAGGAGTCCCTATACATGTTGGCTTTGTTTGTTTTAGCCCATTGACTTTTTTATTGCTGTCATTTGTCAGTGAACCAAGTTGTATAAAGAAAGCCGTTGTAACTGCTCTTGGTGTAGGGTGTACTAGCTGGCAAGAGCAGCAGAAACGAGGAGAAATGCCTTGAAGATCAGCTAGGTGATGCCAAGGTTTCTGTTGGTAGTGCTGAAACAGAACTAAGACAACTGAAAACTAAAATAAGCCATTGTGAGAAGGAACTTGGAGAGAAAAAAAATCAGTTAATGTCAAAATGTGGGGAAGCTCTTGCTGTGGAGAATGAAATGAATGCTAGAAGAAAAGATGTGGAAAATGTTAAACTGGCTATGGAGTCTCTTCTGTATAAAGAGGGGCAGATGGAAGCTTTACAGAAGGAATAATTTTCTCTTGTTGTTTTACATTTGCCAAGTAGATAGATGGAATTTTTCTTTTTGGTTAAATTCATTCATTCACAATGTCATATTTTCAGGACCGGGCATCTGAGATGGAGCTGGTGCAAAAGTTGAAAGATGAAATACGGGATCTCTTCGCACAGTTAGCAAATGTACAGTTCACATATCGTGATCCTGTGAAAAATTTTGATATGTCAAAGGTGAAGGGTGTGGTTGAAACTCATCAAAGTAAAAGATAGCTCCACCATGATTGGCTTAGAGGTCAGTAATGAGCATCCTACTGTTGGTTTTATAACTAAAGATTCAGATCTCTATCCCGCACAGTTAGCAACTTTTTTTTCTTGTCAAAAAAAAAAAACTTCACTCTTCACAATGAAATCAATTGCAAGTGACTACTGGTGGAAAATTATTTAATGTTATTGTAGACACTGAAAATATTGGAAAACAATTGCTTCAAAATGGTGATCTTCGGAGGAGAGTAACAATTATACCTTTAAATAAAATTCAATCCAATACTGTTCATCCTAGAGTTCAGCGGGCTGCTTTTAGAGTGGTTAGTCAATGCTTTGACCTTTCCTATGATTGAGAGTTACAAATCCTTTTCTACCCTCCATGTACGAATTTTACCCTTGCTTATGCAGGTTGGCAAGGAAAATGCAGAACTAGCACTTTCTTTGGTTGGTTATGATGATGAATTGAAGGTATGCTTCGTTATACTTGTTTATCTTTTTAAACCCAATCACCTCATGCTTCATGATATCTACTGCTGAAGATATAGTTTTATTTTTTGGGTTATTTTGGTCTTTTTTGTAGCAAGACCTGCAAAGCTTTTTGTTTCGTGCCTTAACATTTAACAATTGAGGTCCAGAACTTTAAAGCTTACTGTGGAAATTATTGTTGTTTCATTGTGTGGTGATAAATGGATGAGTTGAACCATTAGATTTTGGATTATCAGAATGTAAATACTGGCAGTTCATATTCTGTCTTCCACTTGTTTTTTGTCTGTTTGAAAGTTGATTCACCTTGCAGAGTGCTATGGAATATGTTTTTGGTTCAACTTTTGTCTGCAAAAGCATTGATGCTGCAAAGGAGGTATGGCCATTTTGACAATGGGTTAGTTCTGGGTCTTTTATTGTTAAGTACAGACCTGTTCTGTTTGATAGAGTGTGAGGTAGATCCTCAAGTTAGGGTGTTTTGTAGTTGCTGCTTTTGTGGTGGAACCTCTCACTTGTGGTGGTGCACTGATGTTACTCGTAAGCTTATAAGAATTGGATTTATTACTCTATTTTTTACCCTTGGTCTTTGCTCTTTAGTTAACTATAATACAGCAAAATTAGTTCAACTTAAAAACTAACTGTAATATTCTTTTGTAGGCCACAGAAAGTTCAACCTTTGCTAAAGACTATTCAACCAAAATTAGTTCTGGTATCTGTCCAACTTGTTTATTCATATACTTTTAAGATCTTAAAAATTTGCAACAAAAATTAATGAAGGTTGCCTTTGGCAGGGGAGGAAGAACTCCACTGAGTACAACTCTTGTGAGTACAAGGAGTGAGGTTGAGTCAAGGTAATTCATTTTCTTGTTTCTATGTACTTAGAAAGACTTCACTTAAATAAAGGCTTATATTTATCTGGATATCCCGCATATCCATTGAGTTTGAGTGGCATGGCTACTTAGTTTAAGCTTTGGGGTTATATTTTCTAATGCAGTGCCAGATCTAACTTGGTTTTCATGTCTGTGTTTCTATTTTTCTCTTTTTGTTCTGGTTAATAAGTTGCCACTTATACTGTCCAAAGCCATATAACACTGATAAATGCATTGCCACATATGCCATTTTGTATACTTTGACTACAAATCCTAGTTGATTCCTTTGTCTATTATTGCTCTGTTGGGTTTTATGTATTATTGTTTATTTGGTTTCTTGTATGCTTATTCATGAGTTTTATGTACTTTTTAAAATTAAAAAATATATAATACGTGTTAGGATGAGCCCATCCTGACACGTGTTATATATTTTTAAAATGTACGTGTCGGCCAAAAACAGACACATAAAGGTTCAAGAAAAAAATGGAATGTGTCACTTAGTGAATGAAGTATATGTCGGCCAGAGAATGACACGTATTAAATATTTTTAAATATAAGTGTCAGCCAAAAACCGACACATAAAGGTTACACGAAAACATGGAATATGTGTCACTTAGTGAAAAATTATGTGTCGGTCAGAGAATGACACATATGTTTCAGGAGTCCATTTGTGTCGGTCATACCTTGACAAGCAAATGTCGTTCCTTGACCGACACAAAATATGTGTCACTTAATCACTGACACATATTTGATAAAATCCGTTATTATGTGACACATATTTGTTAATACATGTCTGTTTGTGAATGACACATATGCTTGTGTCAGTTTGACCAAGTGACACGTATAGAATACGTGTCAGGGCTATTTATGTTGCGAAAAAACCGACAGTATTTTGATATGTGTCATTTTTCAGCCGACACAAAAAACCTTTTTTTTTGTAGTGCTAACATTCAAGCCTTCAATCAAATCTGGACTCTAGAAAATGAACCTTATGTTTTGATGTTTACTTTAGGTAGTGGACCATTAAATGGAGTACAAAGCAATATTATATTGTTAACTCTATTTTAGAATTAGAATTTGAAGTAGCTTATGAAATAGCTAAAATATTAGAATCATTAAAAAAAAGGTTTAGTCAATATTAAAAAGAAGAAATACTCAATTAATCGGTAAATCATTTTTTTTGATAAATTTTTTCATTGAAATGGTGTATATAAATAATTTTCTATCTATTGATCCCAAAAATCCAAATAAAACTTTTTATTGAATGAGAAAAAATGTAAAAAGCTCCACAACCATTACTACATCTATAACATTTGTACATATTGTTAGGTCCACATGTGAAAGAAGATCACGTGACTATCTTTGTTGGCATCTTATGAGAATCCAAGTTTAATTTGACTGCCTAAACTAAAAAAATCCTAATGTTATTAGTTTTCCTATTTACTTAGTTTCCTAAAACTCAACTACTTTAGTTAGGATATTTATGGTTGAATTAGGATATCTTTGTTTTGTCCTAATTTACTTGGAATTACTTAAGGACATTATCCTAATTCACTTTAGGACAACTAGTAATTAGTGTTTTATGTTTAGGAGAATTGATAAATTGTCCTATTATTATCTCTCCTAACTGACGTTACTTCGAAAAGAAATTCTATTCTTGCAGGGAAAGAAAATGTGACAAGTTAAGGTATTTATACAAGTCAAATCTGCTAGTGAAGGGAATAACATGTGTGACGCATTGAAGGCATTGAGAGCTAAGAATTAACATGTGATTTAGTGTGCATCAATATTGTTTCAGCTTCGAGCTTTTTGAATTTTTTTAGATCATGTGGTTTTTAAATTGATTGAGTGATCACATCAATTTGTAATATTTGTTCTAAGATTATAGTCGAGAGTTATTCAACAAGTAGTGTTGTGAAGTGTAGCAATTATGAGAGAGTTGAATTACTAGTGTTGTATTCTTATGAGAGAACAAGCATTACATAAACCAAGCTTCAAGAGTTGAGAGAGTCTGCTAAAGAGTTAGTCCTTAAGTCTTGCAAACCAACAAATCAATATAGTGGATTGCAACTCTAGCTTCTTGTGGATGTAGGTTGTTTATAATTGAACCACATAAAATTGTAGTGCAATCTGATTTAACTGTTTTTGTTATATTTCGCATAGTAATCTATCAACTATCAATCCTAACACATATATTGATATCATTCTAACCATTTCCAAGAGATATATGAGAATATAAGATAGAATTATTCTTTTGAAATTTTAAGTTTTAATTGATTTCCAACTAAATTTGTTTGTGTTCCTAAAAAAAACATTTTTTGTAATAAAATTTTTTAAAGTTTTACCAAAATTTGACAATTGATTCTTCTTTTTAATAATTTTAACAAAATTTATCTCATGAAAATGTCAAATTTTTAAATTTAGGGAATAAGTTGGTAACTAAGAAATCTGATAACCAGTTGACAAAGTTATGAAAGAAACATTTTAGCATTATATTGGTAAAAAAAACCAAAAACTTTGCAGTCTGTTAATATATTAAGGATCAGTTTGTTTCAAATTCTTCGAGTAAAGATTAGAGCTTATCGGAATAAATCTTATTAAGTTTCTACAAATAAAACTTTAAAAAAAAAAGGTTAGTAGTTTGATTGAATAATATAGGGGTATTTCTTATTATTAATTTTTTATCAAAAGAAGTGAGTTTTGTTATAAGAAAAAAATAGTATACAGCTTTTAAAATTAAATAAAGGTATCTTTGACATTTGACAACTTTAAAATATGCAAAAGAACTTTTTTGGAAAGACACAATTTTAGGCTTCTCTAAGGGGATATAAAATAATTTATTTAATCATGCATAAGCTCTTTTTAATTGGAAGCAAATTAACACAATGAAATTAAAAGACCTTTTAATATTAAAAAAATATATTTTGTTCAGTACTCAAAATTTATAAATTTATTAACATATAAACGAGTATATGCCTCATACATGCAGTAATTACAAGAGACCTCTCTTTCACTTGAAGATGAAGAGATAAGAACTTAGAAGTACAATGCCAATTTGATAACGTTTTTTGCCATATATATATATGTATATATATATATATATATCTATATGTATATATATATATGTATATATGTATACATATATATATATGTATGTATACATATATATATATAGATATATATGTATATATGTATACATATATATATATATGTATATATGTATATATGTATACATATATGTATATATGTATATATGTATACATACGTATATATGTATATATGTATATATGTATATATACGTATATATGTATATATGTATATATACATATATATGTATATATGTATATGTATATATAGATATATATGTATATATGTATATATATCTATATATGTATATAGTATATATATATATATATATATGTATATGTATATATTAATAATATATATAATATATGTATATATATATATATATATCTATATGTTATATATATAGATATGTATATATGTATATATGTATATATGTATATATATGTATGTATATGTATATATGTATATATGTATATATGTATATATGTATATATATATGTATATATGTATATATATATATATATATATGTATATATGTATATATATATGTATATATATATATATGTATATATATATGACAACATCAAGAAGTTGGTAAATCCTAAACTCTCAGCCACAAGAGATCTTTGCGTTCCCAACTTGCCTCGCTATCCGGAAGGTTTTTCTACTTCACCAAGTATTCGGTATATGGTGGAACTTCTCTCCTTCGAATCACTCGATCCGCAAGGATGTACTCCACGTCCTTGTCGAATGAGGTGACGACAGCTGTGGGTGCTCGTTTGGACTCGCTTCGACTTGGATCCTCCTTGTCCTCATGGTAGGGCTTGAGGAAGCTCACATGAAAGACCGGATGGATCTTGAGGTTAGGGGGCAACCGTACCTTGTAAGAGACTTCACATAATCGCTTGACAATTGGGAAAGGACCCTCGTATTTTTGCACCAACCCCTTGTGCACTTTGCGAAGTGATTTGAATTGTTGGGGTAGGAGCTTGACGAGTACCAAGTCCCCCTATTGAAATGTGAGGTGTCGTCTCTTTGTATCCGCCCATTTCTTCATTTTCGTGGCGACCTTGTTTAAGCATGCTCGCGTGATATCGGCTTGTTCGTGCCATTCCTTTGCGAGCTTATAGGCCGCGAGGCTCTTTCCGCCATATGTTAAGGCTATGGCATGTGGAGTCATAGGTTGTTGTCCCGTCACAATTTCGAAGGGACTCTTACCCGTTGCCTCACTCATTTAGAGCTTATAAGAGAATTGGGCAACATCAAGCAACTTTGCCCAATCATGTTGGTGAGCGCTCACATAATGCCTTAAGTATAGCTCAAGCAAGGCATTCATGCGCTCGGTTTGTCCATCGGTTTGGGGATGAAAGCTTGTAGAAAAGCTTAAGTCGGTCCCCAACAATTTAAAGAGTTCTCCCCAAAATCGACCAGTGAAGCGAGGGTCACGATCACTTACAATGTTTTGTGGAACTCCCCATAGCTTCACCACATGTTTGAGGAATGCTCGAGCGGCTTCATCCGCGGTGCAATCCGTAGAAACGGGTATGAAGGTGGCATATTTGCTAAACCGATCAACTATCACCATTATGCTTCTATACCCTTCGGATTTTGGCAACGCACGATGAAATCCATCGACACACTTTGCCATGGCCTTTCCGCAATTGGTAGGGGTTCAAGCAACCCCGCTGGACGTTGGTGCTCGGCCTTGTCTTGTTGGCACACAAGACAAGTTCTTACATAGCCTTCCACATCTTCCCGCATTTGGGGCCAATAGTAGGAATCTTGCACGAGTGCAATGGTTCATGCCATACCTGGGTGACCAGCCCACTTGGAGTCATGGCACTCCTTGATGATTTCCTTCCGCAAGTTCCCATGTCTAGGCACGAATAAGCGATCTCCGGTTGTGAGGAGTAGGCCTTCGTCAAGCCAAAAGCGTCGTGTCTTCCCCTCACTTGCCAACTTCAAGAGATTCTTGGCTAAGGGATCGCGCTCTAGGCCTTGTTTGATGCAATCAATGAGCACACTTTGTGGACGACTTGTACTTAGGGTGGCAAGTTCCACCTTGCGACTTAGGGCATCGGTCACAACGTTTGCCTTGCCCGCTTTATACTCGAGCCTATAGTCGAACTCGACCAAGAAATCTTGCCATCTTGCTTGCTTGGGGCTGAGCTTCTTTTGAGTTTGGAAGTAGCTTGTTGCCACGTTGTCGGTTTTGATGACAAAGTGGGAACCAAGCAAGTAATGTCGCCAAACCCGTAGGCAATGGATGATGGCGGTCATTTCCTTTTCTTGGATCGTGTACCGCCGTTCCGTATCATTAAGCTTGCGGCTCTCGTATGCAATGGGGTGCCCTTCTTGCATGAGAACTCCCCCTATGGCAAAGTCGGATGCGTCCGTGTGCAACTCAAATGGCTTGGTATGGTCGGGTAGCACCAACACCGGTTCTTCACATATGGCCTTCTTTAGATCCTCGAAGGCGTGTTGGCACTTTTCAGACCAGTGCCATGTACGGTTCTTCTTGAGAAGATCCATGAGAGGGGCGGCCTTGGCTGAGTAGCCCATGATAAACCGTCGATAATAATTTACCAACTCAAGAAAAGATCGTAGCTCTGGTACCTTGGTTGGAGGCTCCCACTCTTGTATGGCCTTCACCTTTGCTTTGTCCATCATGAGCTTTCCTTCTCATATTCGATGGCCAAGGAACTCTACCTCTCGTTGGGCAAATGAACATTTCTCCTTCTTGACATAGAGTTCATTGTCGCGTAGCACTTGGAAGACTTGTTGGAGATGTTGCACATGCTCTTCAAGAGTAGTGCTATAGACCACAATATCATCCAAGTATACCACCACAAACCGGTCGAGATATGGATGGAATAACTTGTTCATGAGGGTGCAAAATATGTCGGGTGCATTGGTGAGACCGAATGGCATGACTAGAAATTCGTAAGCACCGTACCTTGTTACACATGCGGTCTTTGGCTCGTCGCCTTTGATAATGCGTACTTGGTAGTACCCCGATCTCAAGTCAAGCTTTGTGAAGTATTGAGCCTTCCCAAGTTGATCGAACAACTCCGCAATGAGTGGAATCGGGTACTTGTTCTTGATTGTGATCTTGTTAACTGCCCGATAGTCGATACACATGCGGAAGGATCCATCCTTCTTCTTTTGGAAGAGGACGGGCGCACCGTATGGAGCTTTGGAGGGTTGGATGTAACCTGCATCAAGTAAATCTTGGAGTTGCTTCTTCAACTTCGCAAGTTCGGGTGGCGCCATGTGGTAAGGTGCCATGGCTGGAGGCTTTGCACCAGGCTCCAACTCGATCTCATGATCTACTTCTCGTCGTGGAGGTAGCTTCTTTGGTAACTCTTGTGGCATTACATCCTTGTATTTCTCAAGGATGGCTTGAATTTGCCTTGGCGTTGGGTCCTTGGCAATGGCAACGTCCTCTCCATCGTTTAGTTCTCGAACGGTGGCAAGGAAACTTGGATCCTTCTTTATTCCCCATTTGAATTGTAGTGCGGAGAGCATTTTGCCTTCAACTTTCGTTGCACGCTCCGCCATCACCATACATGAATGGCTCCCATCGAGTATGTTGAGGGAGTTTGAAGATGGTATGGGGAAAGCATGGACTTGGTCGAAGAATTCCATGCCAAGCACTACTTGAAAATCATCCATGGAAACAATGAAGAAATCAAGCTTGCCGTTCCATGTGCCAAGTTGTACCGTCATTGCCTTGGACACTCCCAAGATTGCCTTGGCGGGTGAGTTTACCGCCTTGATGGTGCCACCTCCGTTGGTGTATTTGAGGCCTAACCGTTTGGCCTCTTCTTCCGAAATGAAGTTGTGCGTGGCTCCCGCGTCAAGCATCGCACGCATATCTTTGCCATTGATTATGGCGCTCACATACATAAGACCCTTTTGCATAGGTGTGGGTCTTTTGAGTACGCCAATCGTGCGGAGAGAACCCATCCCCGCTTGTGGCTTTTCATTATTTACGCCCTCATGTTGAGTGGCAAGGGCATTGAGGGTCTTCCTCTTTGGGCAATCCCGAACCCAATGAGGACCATCACATATAAAACAAGGACTTTTAAGTTTAGGGGCTTCGAACTTACCTTTGTTAGGTGTGTCTCTTTTGTCCCCTCCGAAAGCCTTGTGTGCACCACCATCCCTTCGGTCATGTCCTTTCTTTGTTCTCCCCCACCTTTGCCATGGTTGGGCTTCCTCTCCTTGGATTGGGATGTGTAGTCAATAAGGGATTCGGCCACGGCTATGGCATCATCAAGGTTTTGCACACCACGCCTCTCAAGCTCAACCCTTGCCCAATCTTTTAAGCCATCAAGGAAGTAGAAGAGGGAGTCTTTTTCGGACATACCTTCGATTTCAAGGATGATTATGGTGAAGTCTTTGATATATTCGCGAATGGTGCCGCTTTGCTTCAAACGACGGAGGCGACCCCTTGCCTCCTTTTCCGCATTACTTGGAGAGAAATGCTTCCGTAGCTCTCTCTTGAAGTCCTCCCATGTGCGGAGGATGATGATGCCTTTGCCCGCGTCGCCATGCTTACGACGCCTCCACAATTGGGCTGCATCACGAAAGAAAGTAGGCGCAATGCCAATTCTCGAAGCATCATCATGGACACCTTTCGCCTTGAAGTATTGTTTCAAGCCAAAGAGGAAGTTTTCCACTTCCGTAGCATTGCGAGTGCCATGGTATGTGGCGGAAGTAGGCACTTGCATGTTGGTTAGCCCGCTTGGACTTGAGTAGGAAGGGCTAGCACGTTCGCAACGGTGCTTCTCCCATTCCGTGCGTGATTCCTCCACTTCCTCATGGATTGCCTGCAACTCACGGTCCACAAAGCTTCGTAAGCTAGCGAGCTCTCGTGTGAGACTTTCGCTAAATTCGAGTATTGTGGACTTTGTCACTTGGGTGATCTCTCCATAATCTGTCTCTAGGCCTTCGAGATGATCGGAGAGGCCCTCGATAGCATTGTCCATACTCGAAAGAGATTGCTCTATGCTAGCAACACGAGGCTCTAAGGATTCCGAGGAGGGAGCTTTGGACTTACCTCGTTTTCCTTGTGGGCGTGGTTGAGGTTGAGGTTGTTCCTCACGTCCACGGACTTACTCCTCCATGGTCACTTCAATGTCGGATGCCATTTGCTCTTGTGCTTGAACTGTGCTCTGATACCAACCGTCACGAGCTTAGAGTTTTGCGCAGCTGCTCGTGCAGCACTTAGACAACTTGAGCCCGAAAGTTGTTAAGTAAGCCTTGTAGTGTGCTTCTCGCTCAAGGAGAAGTTAGGACCGTTGAGCTCGAAGAGCTTTATAGACAACAAGAGAAGAGAAGAGAACTTAGAGGCAAGTGTTGCTAAACAAGAAAGCTTTGTATTACACAAGAGAACTCTTACAATGCTTTGTGTTTGTGTTTGCTTGGTTGCCTTACAAATGAGCCATGGAGGGGTATTTATACTACCAAAATATCTAGATATTTACATGTGGTAGGTGAACTACCCTTGACTTGCTAGAGTTTCTAAAAAATGGGCTTGGATTGCATGCCTTCTAGAAATCGGGCCAAGCCTTTGTGCATATTTTTAGGCCACTCTAGCAAGCAAATTTGTCAAGATAAGATTCTTATGTGTCACATATCAGCCCCTTCAATCCTTGAAGGCCACTCAGAGTCCTTAACCAGCCCACCACTAGTTTGTGGGCATTTTTCATGGACCCTCTAAACATCGGCCTAATTCGAGTCTTCCAAATCTTTTCAAAATCATCCATGCAAAGTGCACCTATACAACTATAAATAGTTGAGAAATATAATATATAAGTTTCTTTCAATGAAGTGCAGCAAGGTGATTCTAACCTAGTTAACTGGGTGAACAAAAGCGAGCGCCTGACATGAAGCCACAACTGTGCCTTGCACTTGATTGCCCAATATAATCAAATATCCTTTTGGGATCAAATTTAAACTAGCAAATGTAATATAAAAAATAACCTGACATCTTGGAATCTTGAAACTATAACCAAAAGTTATAGATTTTAAAATTTTAAATCAAAATTTGAATTTCTGATATGAACATAAAGTTCCATACATTTATTTTCTCTTTTATTTAGTTCATTATTTTATTTATTTATTACACTTTGTATTCATTACAATTTATATTTATTGTATCTTTCAATTTTCTATATTTTAGGGTTTTTTTTTAAATAACCCCTTTTGGGGTCTTTTTTTCAAACATGACCCCCTTTTTGTATTTGACTAAATGTAATCCCTTGTAGACATGAAAAGTCTAATTTACCCTTGTTAGTTAATATGAAAAGATGAAATGCAATACATACACTCACTCTCCCAACTCTCCAACACTCACACCCCAAAACGGCAAACTGAAAAATTCTCATGAAAGGAATGTCAAGCCAGTAAGTGAAGGTTGAAATCCAAGAAGTTGATTGTTGAGTCAACATTGAAAAAGTGAAGGTATTCATAGTGTTGATGACAATTATTATGTGAAGTTAGGTTTAGATTTAGTCTTTAGATTTGTTTTTTCCATTGTTTATGTTTGATATCTATTAAAGTGGACCATGTTGAAGGAAATTAAGGCTTGAAACTGTGGTTTTTTTGGTGTAAAAACGATTTTGCACGACCCTTTTCTCCAAGGGGACGTGCTGCACGACTCTTTTCTCTAATAAGTCGTGGTATATAATGCTTTTGTCGAAATAGTCGTATTGCGCACTTTCTACCACCGTATTGCACACTATCTACACAAAGCTGAGTATGCAAAGTGGGCTCGTTCGCATTTTGATGGCAGAAGGTATAGTATTTTGACAACCAATATTGCAAAGTGCCTGAATGGTGTTCTTAAGGAAGCACGAGAGTTTCCCATTATGAAGCTAGTGGATCATATTATATCAGAGGTGTTGTAAAAATGGTTTTGTACACGTAGGGAGGAGGCAATTAACATGACAACTCCACTGACAACATGGGCTGAAAAACAATTGAAGAATAGGCACGAGGAAGGCCTTTCTTCTAGAGTTGTTCCAATTAGCCTAAAAGAGTTTACTGTTAAAGATGGATATTTAGATGGTCATGTAGACTTGCATGCAAGAACATGTAGCTACTGAGAATTCCAGGTTGAACAGTTACCATGCAAAAAAGTTATTGCAGTGTGTAGAGTTCGTAACTTATCAGTCTATAATTTTAGTCATCTCTTTTATAAGTCTGAAGTCCTATTGACTGCATATGCGGAGGCTATCTATCCTGTTGGTTCATCTGAGGAGTGGGATATCCTAGATGAAGTTGAGGCATGTATAATATTTCCCCCTGCGAAATGTCACGGACGAGGTCAGCAAAAGAAGAATCGAATTCTGTCGTTGGGTGAAGAAAGAACATCACGTAAATGTGGGAGGTGTGGTGGCAGGAGTCATAATCGAAAGACATGCCGTTCGATGAATCCGCTATAAACCCAAAGAAATCAGGAGGCTTCTTCAAATGATACCGATGGGGAGTAACCACATAATGAATATGATAACAACCTCATGTACCTACTGCTTATTAAAAGCATTACTTGAAGCAATGGATGTGTGTGTTGTAATCGTTTTGTTGGACATGTTAGTGGTTGATGTTGTTGCCTAATGACTTCAATGCTCAAAATTATTATTAAGTTGTTCTTGTATACCGGTTAGCCATGGCAGTGTAATGCAATTTTATTTCTCTTACATTGTAATTATATATAATATCAATAGAAATGGACAAGAGTAACATCTAAAACAGGACAACTCAAAGCATCGTGCCTAAAATGCAGATTCTGTTTTGAAATTTGCTTTGTTGCAAGACCGGGTCATGCTATCAGCACGACTGGGTCATGCAATAGAGTGAAATCTGTTTTATTACATGACCCAGTCGTGCAACAAAACAGATTCTGTTTTGAATTCTACTTTGTAGACGATGGGGTCGTGCAACAAAGCAGAATCTCTTTTATTGCACGACCCGGTCGTGCAACAAAACAGATTCTGTTTAGTTGCACTGCTACTAGTCGTGCAATAGAGTCTAATGGGTTTGTTGCACGACCCCGTCGTGCTGATTGCAATAGAGTGAATTTCGGTTTGTTGCACGACCCGATTACATAAAAAACTTGGCACGACTAGGTCGTGCACAATGTGAAAGTGGCATTTTTGCACCACCACGAGCAAAGTAGCATATTTAAAAATAGTCATGCAAATAGGAGTATAACGGCCTAAAATATTATAAGAAGGTAAAGGACGATGTGTTTACAATTGTTACATATACACCTTTAAACCGTGGATGAAATTGGCATATAATTACCAAAGTGCTTTAACTATTCAAAAAGTGATACATGGATACAACGACAATAATAACAACAAAGGTATGATTCTGCAATTACTCATTCTCTTGAATCAAATACATATATCTGAAAGAGTTTTACAAAGTTTGAGAAGAATGTCATGGTTTCTAAAATGCGAAATTTCAACATGGTTTTGCAACTCATTTCCATGATCTCATATCAAACATATCTGCCGCCAACTCCTTCCTATAGTTTCGAGCATGGTCTGGATGACGTACAACTTCTATAGACTCACCAGTAATCAAGCAACGAAGATACATTATAACAAAAACTCCACAATCTCCACTGCAAAAGAAAAGAACATAATGGTTAGTAGCAACTTCAAGAAAGGATATACAACACATCAGCCTCTCGAGTCTCTCAGTAATCATTTCAGAAGCTGTTTTGATTAGTAATATGAGATCACTACCCACAGTTTGTTGGCAATACTAGAAGCAACATACATTATATTCCATCTTCTGACTCCATATTCAAAAAAATAACGATGTAATATAAAAAGGGTTACTAACAGAATTGGTAAGATTATCAAAAGTCTCAGCTCTCTTTGTCCAAGTTTGTAATTCTAGAGCAGTAGCTATGCTAAAACAGAAGCTTATAATCTATTAGTTTACAAATAAATATGCTACCTACATTATCTTGATTTGTAAAAATACCAATTCCTCTGACTCTTTTATAGGGTTAATTAAGTTCAATTCAAAGCAATCAAAGCATCTTCAGTAATTACAATGCACCCTAAAAGATATCCAAGTAGATAATAGATAGACTGTATCAAATACAAAACTTCCCTTGGATTCATTTCAGTCTCCCTAAATTTCTGAGGTATATGGATTCTGATCTAAAAAATATAAATCTTGTACATAGACAAGGTTCAAATCCTAACCACCAAATTAAACTGTTATAGAATTGAACGATAGCATTTTGGTTCTGAAACAATAGCTCAAAATTTAGTCGATGAAATTTTGTTAACACTAATCAGTGTTTGTTGGGTTATGCAGAGAAAATAAGCATTCATGACCACCTTCTATAATATGTTTAAAGTAAAACCTACAAGAAAAAATATAATAGAAAAATCTCCTCTTACAGTGAATCTACACCGACTCCCCCTTTTATTAGTAAACACTAACATGGCAAGTGCAGAGGTAAGCAAAATCTGCATTCCATAGGAAATGTACAACAAAAGCAACCCAAAAAAGGGGACAAATAAACAGTAATACTATTTGAAATCTCAACCCACATTTTGGATCAGCTATATTAGATCAGCTCCATCAAGGCATCACGAGTATGCTTCTTTTTGTCCTTTGACAAATGCCTAGGGACTCTCAATTGCACATCAATAAGCCCAAACAAGAAGAAGTTGCAGAAGATGTTTTCTATTATTGATACTCAGAAAAATGCAGAGAACTATTCCAACTTGAGTTCAGCAAGAAATGCTATAATTATGGTTCAACGCAAAACTCTTAATTAAAAGGAAACACCATATGCTCACTCGTCTTTGTACTGTTGAATTTCACCCTCAGGGTAGTCCCCAGGATGGAAAAAGCTCAATCACAAGAATAGTGGGTGGATCAGTCTGCATGCGTGGCTCCTCCTTTTTCTTGGAAATAAACAGAAGAAAATATCTAACTTTCAAGTCATACTTTTCAACTAGAAAATGACAATAAAGCTAGAAACAGGCCCTCACTTGCTTTTATTTTTCTTCTCTTTCTTCTTTGATGAAACTTCTGCTAGAAAAACAATTGAAAATGCATGTGCATTCATTAGCAACAAGAAGAATAAATTTAAGAGCTACATCACTAAAGCACCAATAATTAATTGAATCTAGATTCGCAAAGACCATAACTGCATTAAAGTGTTAATAAAATGCTCACCAGGTGTCCAAACCCAGCAACACCAGTCCCAGTCTGTGACCAAAGCGGTGGAGCGAGGCCATGTGCGTGACCAAAGTGGCGGCACGATGGGAGAACTGGAGCGGAGCAAGGCCACGGTCGCGACCAACAAGCTACGAAACCGATGGCACGAGGGATGAACAATAACTGATCGAGGCCACGGGCGCAACAAGGCAAGCGACTACAGCGGCAGGAAATGCAAGAATGGCAGTGGAGCGAGACCACGGGAGCGACCAGCAAGCAACTACAGTGACGGGACGATTCGAGAACAATAGCGGAGCGAGGCGAGGATGACGAGATCACAGTAGGAGCAACACGAATATAGCAGCAGAGCAACGATAGCAACACGATGGAGTTCGATGAGAGCAGTGGTGGAGCCTTCAAGTAGCGGCGGAGCCTGCGAGAGGTGAGTCCGTGTGTCGTGCTGTTTGCATGAATAGGTGTATGTGTTTCTGTTCTTGTTGTCTTTTTCTAGATTGTCAAGGATATTTTCGTATTTTCCTATACTAAAACAGGTTAATAATAGTTAAAATACAAAAGGGGGTCAGTTCTAGAAAATGAGTGGGAGAGGGGCTCATTTGATGAAAATCGGCCTATATTTTAATGCTATTATATTCTTGAATATGTATCTAGAAGATGCAATTAACGTTTATCCCCAAAGGATAAGCCAAAGGCCATTACATTATCACTATTGGAATATGAGTAATTGATCAACTAAAGATTTTCCTACTGGCTTCACACATTCCTAAAATGAATGTTCCTGAACCATTCCCAGAAGTGAATGGCATCACTTCCTAAAGTGAATGATAGTTTACCTTTCTTGAAAAAGATATAATTATAGCATTCCCAAAAATGAATGCTGCCAAAAGCTGTAGCAATAATAAAAATAAATATGACTATGTCTTATTAACATCGAAGTGGTTATTCAAAGAACTTTCAATCAATCCCAGTGGATTGTGAGAATATTTTATTAATAATTCAATGGATCCTATGAATCTTGATATCTCTCAAATTCTTTTATTAATGAAAATGTTTAACATTTAATTGCTGATAAAAATGGTCAAGGTATGGACATGGAAAGTATGATACCCGTCTCCAGAAGAGACAAAAAATTGTGTCTAGTTCGCAATGTAACAAAAGACACAATCTTGAAAATAGAAGAAATGTTTCTTGAAGATAACTTTACTGGAAGTTAAAGCCAACATTTTATTGGGGTTCGCAAATTTGATTAAGGGCTCCAGAAGAGCCACTATCATGTGAGCAAGCAATATTCAGTTAGATAACTTGTTCTTAAAGGAAATTGATTGTTAGACCATATCCTTCCAAAATTAGTCTTGAATCCCCATGATCTTTATAGAGAATTTAAACGGATATATGTGGACCCATTCATCCATCAAGTGGACCATCTTATTACTTTATGATCCTAATTGATACTTATGCTCTGCGGTCTCATGTAATTGTTATCGACTAGAAATGTTGAATTTGCTAGACTACTGGCTCAAACTATTAAATTACGAACACCTTTTCCAGACAATCTTATAAGTCAATATGTCCGGATAATGCTAATAAATTTTCATAACAAAAACTTTTTATCATTATTGTATGTCCATTAAAATTGGTATTGTACATCATATCCCACATGTCCATACCCAAAATTGTTTGGCAAAATTACTCATAAAGCTACTGTAAATAATTACACATAATATGTTATTAAGAATATAGCTACCAACTTCTGGTTAGGAATATGCTATTTTACGTATTGCTAATACACTAGTAAGAATTAATATTCATGTAGAACAAGCTCCTTATAGAACCGTGTCTAATCAATATTTTGCACGTTAGAAGTATGGCAAACTCTTTAGATAAAAAGATATTGTTCATGGAAAAAGAATGATTAATAACGGTCCTGGTGGAAATAATTATCAAGCTAAAGAGCCCATATTCTCTAAGGCTTTAAATGATGATTTTGAGTCATATATAGTGTATGAATATGCATTATTGGCCTAAATGGAAATAAGTGCACAATTTATCCCGAACTAGTTGTCTTGGCCAAATGTGAAGTTTTGGACTTCCAATCTGAACATCTAAAGACGTCCAAAATAATAAGATTGCCAAATATAAAACCTAACTTAAAGCTCAGGATTTCTGTCAAACCTAGGGCTTAGCAAGAGATGTGATCATTTTAAGATATTTGATTAATTTGGCCATTTTAAATAAAGTTCACATGTGCCTTATCGATATGGTTATTGCTTATTGAAACAATAAAATAGATTTTGACATATATATTAAAATGCCCAATGATTTAAAATGCCTGAAGCAATTGAAACAAAGCTAAAAAGCATGTATTTAAGGTTAAAGAGCTCTGTATGGATTGAAAATTTATAGAAGATCATGGTATAAATGTAAAAGTTAATAGTTGATGAAAGAGGGACATCTTGTATGCCATTTTATGAAATCAAAATCTAGTTTTGCTAGTATAGCAATATGTGTTGATCACATGAATTTAATTACAACTCTTAAAAAGATCCTAAATGCTAATAAATATTTGAAAAAGGAATTTGAAATGAAAGATTTAGGGAGAACAAAATAATGTCTCTACTTGCAGATTAAACACAATTTTGACAACATATTTGTTGATCGGCATACATTGAAAAGATATTAAAACAGTTTAATATGGATAAGACTCATCCATTTAATACCACAATGGTTGTTAGATCCATTGATCCTAAAAAAGAAACCATTCCATCCTAAAAGGGATGATGAACAGATATTTGGTCCTAAAGTACAATATCTAAATGCTATAGTGCATTATTGTATCTAACCAAGCATTGCATTTATAGCAATTTGTTAACAAACTTTAGTTTTGCACCTATTAGACGACATCGGGATCAAATACATTTTTCATTATCTTTGGGGAACAATTGATTTGAGTTTATTCTTTCACATGAGCCTTCTAAAAATCTTAGTTTAATTGGTTATGTAGATGTCATTTATTTATTTGATCCCTATAAAGCTTGATCATAAACTAGATATATTTATACTTATCGGACCACAACTTCATGGCAATTCAGTAAACAGACTTTGGTTGCTACTAATCAGTTTGAATTTTTGCAGTACATGAGGCCAACTGAGAATGTGTATGGTTGTAATTTTTTATTCAACATAATTCGTGCAAGTCATCTCCTATTATAGATCCTTCAAAAACCATATATGAAGATAATGCAACATGTATAACTTAAGCTAAAGGAGATTAGATAAAAGGAGACAAAACCATGCAAATTTCATTAAAATAGTGTCAAACATTAACATTTGGGAAACCAGTATATGGAATTGGCATACGGCAGCTTAACAAGCAGCCAAGTTATCGATAATGTTGTACTTATGCCATGATGAAGGGGAGCAGTCATTAAGTAGAGTATTTTGGACATATATGTACTGCACTCTTTTTTCCTTAGCCAAGTTTTTTTCCACTAGGCTAATTTGGCAAGGTTTTTAACGAGACAATAGAGCACATCCAGCACCACTTAGATTTTTTATGTAATTGTTTTCTTTGTTAAGGCTTTTCTCCTAAAGGATTTTTTCTTAGAAAAGCTAAATGTAATTATCCTTAAGTGGTAAAATATCTAAAGGGGGTGTGTTGTATCTCTACCATCCATTTGTCTCTTTAATAATTTGCCACATCTCTAAATCTTCACCGTACATTTGTTATGTTGTAATTGGTGAAGCAAGTGGTGATGGCGTATAAATACCAGCCCCTCCCTGTAAAGCAAAGGGAAAATTCAAATTTTGACCCAAATTGTCTCCATTAAAATATAACCCACTCTCTAAAAATTTTGATACAGTGACCCTTTTGACTAAGAAATTACTTCAATGCCCTTCTTTATTAAGTAAGTGATAGGTGTCTATTTATGTATTACTTTTATATCAATTCGTCCATGTTTCTTTGCTATATTCCTTGGTATTTTTATGTTTTTGTGTGGTTTTGATGTTTGTAGGAGTTTTGGAGCAACTTGCACAAAAATGGAGTAAAACCCTTCATTTTCACCTCTGCTAGTCAGTGATCTTCTCGGATTTAATTGTATTGATATACAATGAACCCGATGACATGTTATATACCGTTGGAAAGCTCTCGAAGTCTATTTTCTGGAGAAATTTACGGTTTATAAATCCATTCAGTGTACCAAAAGTTGTAATCAAAACAGTGTGAGATGTATAGAAATATAATTCCACAAGTCACTGTAGCATGTATAATACGGGGCACTGTAGCAAGTCACTGTAGCAGAGTATTTAAACACATTTTAGGGTTTTATTTTCATAACTTGAAGAGGGGAGAACGTGGAGGAGGCTGCATCTTTGGATTTCTCTCATCTCTTGGAGTTCTTGAAGGAGATTGAAGGCTTGGAAAGAGGAAGAACTACAAATCCTAATAGATTTCATCAAATTTGCTAAGTTTTCCCTTTCCCTTTCATTTTCTGGAATGTCTCCATATTGTATTGTATTTGTATTCTATCTGAATATGTGTAACTAAATCTGAATTGGTTGAGGGTGATTTCAAAGCCCTTGATATGGCTTTTATGAATTGATTGTGCAAGTAATTGTTATCCAATTCTCTAATTGAAGTTGCTTATATTTTCCCATGTTTAATGCTTATGATTGCTTGCTGGATTGTATTTGGGTGGCCAACTGAATATAATCTGGATATTGTCTATTGCTAGACTAGAAATCTTGATCCGTAATTGTCTTGAATTTCTAATCATTAGTAGCAAAATTGTGATCAGAGATTGCAATTGGAGAATATAACCTAAGTTAAATAATCCGAGCTTGTGTGTTTATTGCTTAGATCAACCTGTCTTTCTTTTTCATAATGCATCCATTGAATTAAATTTAGAGAGCTTGTTCTAGGTTGTTTAATGGATAGAGATTAAGTAAAGAGCCTATTTTATTTAACAACAAAGTAAGGAAAGATTGGGATAACAGAGCTTGTTGTTATCTACGGTTGATAACTTCAATGCTGTAATTGGATGACAATTCTACGATTAATTCGCAAATCCATATCTTGTGGTAGAGAAGGATCCCTTAACCAGATTTCTCCATTGATTTTCATCAAATTAACTTCTGTTTTGTTATTCTTAATTTGCATTCTTATTTCATTTAGTTAATCATTCAACAAAATCCCCCCTGTTTATTTATTGTTGCTGGCAAATAACAAATTCAATTAGAATCAATCCTCGTGGAAACAATATCTACTTATCACTTTATTACTTGTGTGACTAGTATACTTGCTAGTTACGAACGCATCAAGTTTTTGGCGCCGTTGCCGGGGATTGATTTTCTAATCGATTTGTTATTTTGTTTTCATTGTTGATTCATATTATTCTTTGTTTTTCTTTTCTGATTGTTTGTGTTTAGACAATATGGCAGTAAACTTCTATCAATTCAGTAGCGGATTTGAGCCACAAGTACCATGGAGAGTAAATGAGGTAAGCACTCCGAACATTGAACAACAACTTTCTGAGCTAACCTATCTTGTGGAAAACATGGCTGTAGGAGATATGCAAAAATCTTATGAATGTGGGATATATTCTACGATGGAGCATCCAATCGACATATATCCAACTTTACAAGAAGAATATATGGAAAAAGCCAATGCCATGGGTGGATTTCCAGGACAAACGAGGCAATGGTATGATCCTTTCTCTAGCACTTACAATGCTGGATGGGAAGATCAACATAATTTCAGTTACTGGAATCATCAACCAATAACTCCAAATGTGATACCAAATCGGCCACAAGGTTTCAATCAACCTAGAGTGCAGCAACCTTTTCAAATGCAACCACCACCAATGCCACATCCAGCACCGCCAACCAGCTTCACAAAACTCAGATATGTCTCTCCAGGACATTGTTAATGCACTTGCCACTAACACAATGCAATTCCAGCAGGAAACTGGGGCAAGTATCCAAAACCTGGCAAATCAAATGGGACAATTGGCCACTAGCATGAGCAAATTTGAGGGCCAAAGGACTCAGAAAAATTATCTTCTCAAACGGTGATCAATCCAGGAGAGGACTGTAGTGCGATAACTGCGGAAGGTGGAGAGCAATTAGATTATCTGGACAAAGGAAAATCACAACTGATGAAGGAGATGACCCACATCCACCATGAACAAAACATTGATTTCTCAGGTAAATCCTATAACTCCCATTCCTTCATATGTTTCTCCTCCACTTTTTCCTAGTAGATTTGCAAAATCGAAGGAGGACCAAGAACAAGAAATCCTGGAAACTTCTCACAAAATCGAGGTAAATATACCACTTCTGGATGCTATCGAGCAAGTACCTCATTATACAAAATGTCTCAAGGAGTTATGCACCAGCACAAGAAAGTTAAAAAGAAATGAGAAAGTAAGTGTGGGGGAAGATGTTTCAACTGTATTGCAAAGGAAAATTCCTCCAAAGTGCAAAGATCCAGGTACGTTCATCATGCCATGCACCATTGGTAAAACCAAGTTTGAAAGAGTTATGTTAGATTTAGAAGAATCTATTAACATCATGCCATATTCTATTTATGCTTCTTTAAATCTTGGACCTTTTGCGGAAGTTGGTATTACCATTCAAATTGCTGATTGTTTTAATGCATATACCAAAAGAGTTGTGGAAGATGTGCTTGTGCAGGTGAATCAATTGGTTTTCCTAGCAGACTCTTATGTTCTTGAAATGGAGGATGAGACATCTCCTAATCCAACACCGATCCTTATAGGGAGACCATTCTCAAAAACTGCTAGAACCAAGATTGATGTTCATGATGGCACTCTCACCGTAGTGTTTGATGGCAAGGTGATCTGTTTCAATATTTTTGAGGCAATGAGGTACCCTAGTGACTTATATTCTGTTTTTGTAGTTGACGTTGTTGATTCTTTGCCACAACAATATTTTGAGTTAACTCGCAAGAATGGATTGGATGTAGCTATTAGTGAGCATATAGGGACAGAAAATTCTAAGGAGTCAGAAATTTTGATACAAGTGTCCAAAGAAATAGAGGAAGATGTGGCAAGCTTAGATGAGACCATAGCAATAACCACAAATAGGTATGATGTTTCGTACATTCAATTTCCTTTATCTAATGAGAAAATTCTTCCTTCTGTGATGACAGCCCCTGCCTTGGAGCTTAAGCTTCTTCCAGATCATTTGAGGTATGGATTCTTGAGTGAGAATGATCCTTTGCCAATTATAATAGAAATGGGCCTTGCACGAATACAAGAAGAGAAACTCGTCTGAATACTTACAGACCACAAAATAGCTATTGGGTGGATGATTGCTAACATCCAAGGCCCAGTCATATGCATGCACCAATTCTTGTTGAAAAAAGGATCCAAGCCCACTAGAGAAGCACAGCGGAGATTAGACCCTGCCATGATGGAACCAACGTCGGGCTGAGGACATTAAACCAAGCGCTTATTGGGAGGCAACCCAATGTTTTTGAAAAATCAATAAAAGAAAGGAAAAGAAAAATAAAATAAGGTAATATTGATCGATTTTCGTGTCTCGAGGAGATTCCATTCGTAGGCCATCAAATTGATCAGATTTTATCTCTCTTTGATATCTGTCTTATTTGTTTTTATTTGTTTTTACTTGTTTTTGACTTTGTTTGTTATTGTGCTGTTATCTCTTTAGTTTCGTTTCTGCTCTTTTCTTTTCCTTTCTTTTGTTCAATTTGATTACTCTATGCTTTGAGCTCATTTGTGCAGCAGCTTGTGGAAACATCTAAACAGAAGCTGAAGCCATTGCCCGAAGGTTTGAAACGTGCACATCTTGGAGAAGAACAGACTCAATCGCATTATCGGTAATATCTCTCTTTTTCTCCTCTTCAATGGATGCTGATATTTTTCTATCGAACCTTCGTAAATATTTCCCTTCACTTCCTCAAAATGCTGTGTTTAAAAGTTATAAAGTACGGATGACTAGACTTTGGGCATTGATGCTCCTAAATGTGCCTGCTGATATCCGATGGCTTATCGGAGCCAAGGTGAGATTGTCCGGTGAGCCGGACATTAATCTCGCAAAATACATGCCTGGTCTAGGAAAGAGCTACTACGCCAAGAGGCGAAGAGCGAAAAGTTTACAAGTATTTTATAAATGTGCTAGATGGAATTGTAACCAGACTTGTCGTTCATTAGGTTTTGCGTCAAGGAATAGAGAAGATAAACTATCATTTATTAAGAATGGTCTGAGTATGAGTCGCTGGATAATGTTTTGTTAACTCTCGAGTCACATTCTTGTGGACTTGTTCAGCGTGAATTGCTTAATCTATGGACACAATTTCGTGATGAATGCAGTGTTATAGTCCAGGGAATCTGACTAAAAACGACCCTGTTTGCCAGTTTATAAGAAAACTGGATGGGAAGCAAATCCCCGACTCATAGAAGGCGTTTCAACCGTTACTGGACGTAAAACCAAAGGAAGATGTGAGCCACAATCACAACTACTTGTATATTTAAATGTGTGTTGTTGTTGTAGAATTTTTTTTCTTGTTTCGTTTGATCTGATTATCAATGTTGTTTTTGTTTTGTTGTTGTTTGTTGTTTTTGTTTGTTTTAATTTCAAGTTTTCTTTTTGACAAACCATATGACTACCCTATGGCATAAGTACACATGGGAGACAAGTGTGGAGGTTTTGTTAACCTCCACCGAAAGTGTATCTCTATTTTTTATGCTTCACGTGGGAGACAAGTGTGGGGGTTTTGTCAACCCCCGCCGAAAGGGTATCTCCATTTTCCATGCTTCACGTGGGAGACAAGTGTGTAGGTTTTGTCAAACCTCGCCGAAAGCATATCTCATTTTTTCAAATCTTGGGGCGATAAATCTGCCTCGAGCAACCCCCACCGAAAGTATGTCCCCATGTGTCAAAATTTGAGAGTTTTATGGGTGTATATATACATTCTGCATATTTTCATATTTCATTCCATAACCTGTCTTGTAATTGAAAAGCATAATATCTAACGTGTCTTACACAAGATTAGAGCACTTGTAGAAATGGAGAAAACACCAATTCGGCGATTCCGCAATATATGCGTATTTTGCGGATCGCAATTTGGTAAAGATGGAGAGTTTACCACAGCAGCTCTTGATCTTGGTAGGACATTAGCTGCGAGGGGTATGAATTTGATTTATGGAGGGGGTAGTCTTGGGTTAATGGGGTGTGTGTCAACAGCTGCATCCCTAGTAGGGAGCAAAGTTCTCGGCATTATCCCTAAACCATTAGCTGTACGAGATATTGTAGGCAACACAATCGGGGAAGAGTTACAGGTCTCTAGTATGCATGAGCGTATTGCACATATGGTTGTTAAGTCCGATGCATTTATAGCTTTGCCGGGTGGTTATGGTACATTAGAGGAGATATTTCAAATCACCTCTTGGGCACAGCTAAACATCCATCGGAAACCCATTGGTTTGTTAAATGTTAATAATTTTTTTGATGGTTTGTTGTCCTTTCTGATCAAGCTGTAGAAAAAAATTTCATCTCACCGTCAGCAAGGCAAATGCTGGTTACAGCTTCAACTGCAGGAGAGTTAATTGACAAACTACAAGAATTCGTCTATTCACCTGATCCAACAATGGCTCGTATAAATTGGTTTGGAGAAGGCAACAAAAGGCGTCAACTGGATTTAACCCTCCATCTGTAATCTCTATTTGCTGTTTGCTTCGTTTTTGTTTGCTTTCTTTTTAGTGTGTTTATTTGAGATTTTTCATGTCGTTTCTTTTGAGCTTTTTCAGGTTATTTCTTTCGTCCCAGGTAATATTTTCTAATCTCGATTTTTAGAGTGGTGGCTTAAAAAGTTTAAGTTCTCTTGAAACGCATTCTGGATCTCTTCAATCCAAAATGGCTGAATAAGGAGGCTAACTTCTAAACTTTTTAGACCCATTCTAACTAACTTGTTTTTGTTTGCTGACTTGTTGAACTTTGTTATTTTATGAGTGAGTTTAGTTTTGCGTAATTTAGAGTTGTTATGTGTTTTTATCTTTATCAGTTTTGATTTAAAAAAAAAACAATTGTGGAAAAAACCTGAGAATGGCAGAATATGGGGTTTCTTTAACCCTTGAAACGCATTCTCTCTAAATAAATCTGTAGTTATTTATTTCAGTTGTTTGAAGTTTTCTTCATAATAAAAGGTATATAGGCTGGAAAACCTTAAGGTCTGGGGCTACTGGTCTAGGAATGGTCCATATCCACCGAAATATACAATCTTGATCAGGTGTAACAATATGCCACGTTACCTCTTTCCGGCATTTGTGGGTCGATGATAAGATAATGATTGAATTAAGAATAACTCTTGAAAATGATAAATGATGCATGGATCTGTGTGCTTGAAATGTTTATTGGTTTTCGCTTTGCTTTTGATTCCTTGCGTAACATTGAGCACTGAGCTATTATCACTGAGTTATTTGTTACTTAGAGAAAGTTTATGTAATTTAAATGTTTCTTCAGATTTCAATGAATTCTAGAACTTGTTTGATGGTCACTCGAGGCGAAATCCTAGACTGTGCAACATTAGGGAAATGATTTAGGCCATCTTTGGACCGTTTGAGCATTAATAGCCAACCTTTATTAAAATTGATCTCTAGTTACCCCTTTGAGCCTCTGTAAGCCTTTTGTTTGTTACTCCACTAAAAAAGATTTCCTAACCTTAATGAATTGTTCCAAACAGTTTAGCCCTTACCTATGAGCATGTAACTATTTCGCCAATTATCATTTGAGCTATGTTATGGTTTTGGAAGTTAGAGGGAGGTTGGATTATGCCCATGAGCAATGCATAGTGGTTTTATTATGTTTGTAAAAAAAAAAAGAAAAGAGAAAAAAAATCTGTGCTTATCTTCCACGTACTAAAACATTGAGGGACATGTATTGTTTAAGTGTGGGGGAGTGGAATTGACAGTTAAAAAAAAAAAAAAAAGAACAAAAAGAGTTCTATACCTTTGGGTGTTCTTAAAAAGAATGAAACAACAAAGTGTGGGGGTGTAGTTTCTTTTGCTTTCTACAAAAAAAAAATGAAAAAAGAAAAAAAAGAAAAAAAAAGAGAGTTCGAGTGTTCTGAATAAGTTTGGGAGAGTCATTGGATGAATAAGAATGAATTTTTTATGTCATGGGCTTGAGCTCCACATAATATTGAATGATTTTATGTGTTTGTGGGTGATTTGAGCCTAATTATTATCCTTTATCATACCTTCACCCAAGCCAAACGTTACAAGCTTAATAAAAGTCCTACTTGATCCTTGGTGTTGTGCATGTTCTACATTAGTGGAGAGTGACTGAAAAGCAAGCCTATGGAGTTCATTTATACACACATCTTCAATATTAATATGATTTCATTTTTATGCATAAACTCATTCCGGGTTACAAGTAATTAGGTGAGAATGGCCCCCACACACCACACACCTGAGGAATTGAAGTGAAGCGAAACTAATCTTTGAGATAAAATTCTTGATCAAGTGCATTATTTTGAAGTTTTCCTTGGGTTATAATTAAGTACAATCTTTGGGGCCTATTTGCAAGTTGAAGCATTTGTGTGTTTTAATTTTTCTTTGATTCTGTTTCGGTTTAGTTTTGTTTCGTATCATTTTAGTTGCTCGAGGACTAGCAAAATCTAAGTGTGGGGGAATTTGATAGGTGTCTATTTATGTATTACTTTTATATCAATTCGTCCATGTTTCTTTGCTATATCCTTGGTATTTTTATGTTTTTGTGTGGTTTTGATGTTTGTAGGAGTTTTGGAGCAACTTGCACAAAAATGGAGTAAAACCCTTCATTTTCACCTCGACTAGTCAACCATCTTCTCGGATTTAATTGTATTGATATACATGAACCCTGATGACATGTTATATACCGTTGGAAAGCTCCGGAAGTCTATTTTCTGGAGAAATTACGGTTTATAAAATCATTCAGTGTACCAAAAGTTGTAATCAAAACAGTGTGAGATGTATAGAAATAATTCCACAAGCACTGTAGCATGATAATACGGGGCATGTAGCAAGGGCACTGTAACAGAGTATTTAAACCACAGTTTTAGGTTTATTTCATAACTGAAGAGGGACTGAGAACGTGGAGGGGCTGCATCTTTGGATTTCATCTCAATCTCTTGGAGTCTTGAAGGAGATTGAAGGCTTGGAAAGAGGAAGAACTACAAATCCTAAAAGATTTCATCAAATTTGCTAATTTTTCCCTTTCCCTTTCATTTTCTGGAATGTCTCCATATTGTATTGTATTTGTATTCTATCTGAATATGTGTAACTAAATCTGAATTGGTTGAGGGTGATGTCAAAGCCCTTGATATGGCTTTTATGAATTGATTGTGCAAGTAATTGTTATCCAATTCTCTAATTGAAGTTGCTTATATTTTCCCATGTTTAATGCTTATGATTGCTTGCTGGATTGTATTTGGGTGGCCAACTGAATATAATCTGGATATTGTCTATTGCTAGACTAGAAATCTTGATCCGTAATTGTCTTTGAATTTCTAATCATTAGTAGCAAAATTGTGATCAGAGATTGCAATTGGAGAATATAACCTAAGTTAAATAATCCGAGCTTGTGTGTTTATTGCTTAGATCAACCTGTCTTTCTTTTCATAAAAATGCATCCATTGAATTAAATTTAGAGAGCTTGTTCTAGGTTGTTTAATGGATAGAGATTAAGTAAAGAGCCTATTTTATTTAACAACAAAGTAAGGAAAGATTGGGATAACAGAGCTTGTTGTTATCTACGGTTGATAATTTCAATGCTGTAATTGGATGACAATTCTATGATTAATTCGCAAATCCATATCTTGTGGTAGAGAATGATCCCTTAACCAGCTTTCTCCATTGATTTTTCATTCAAATTTACTTTCTGTTTTGTTATTCTTTACTTGCATTCTTATTTCATTTAGTAAATCATTCAACAAAAATCCCCCCTGTTTAGTTTATTGTTGCTGGAAATAACAAATTCAATTAGAATCAATCCTCGTGGGAACGATATCTTACTTATCACTTTATTACTTGTGCGACAGTATACTTGCTAGTTTCGAACGCATCAGTAAGGCAACAACACCATTTTTCTTTCTTTCTTCTTCATTCTTGTGAAAATGCTCTTCTATACAACACTATATTTTGTTGTTTCAGCTTAGAAAAAAAAAAAGAATTGAGCCACATGAAAATGATCTAAGTAGTTTTGATACAAAAATAATAATAATAACTATCACTTTAAGTGAAATTTGAATTTTTTGTTGAGGAAGATGATGACTCAACAAAGTTCTTTGTCAGTGTCGAGTATCGAGCAATATATCTGTCAGAATTCGATAGCAAACAAAGTTATGAGGTTTTTGTCAGATTACTGTGCTCGACGAGACTCGACGAAGGATCATCGAGTGTCGATCAGATGGAATCTGACAATCATTTGTCGAATTCCATATAACTGACACTCAAAGACCCTTGGGTTCTTGTCGTCAAGTGTCAAATTCCATGAAATTCAACACATAACAAACTTTCAATTCCATTTGTCGAGTGTCAAGATAAAACACAGACGAGTCATAACCGACACTCGTCGTCTTGAACCTTTTCTCCATCGAAACGAAAAACCACTATTTTCACAACCACGAGCTTCAAAAAGCTTAAAAATCATTCACTCAACGCCATAAAACACATCCCAACCACCAAAAAAAAATAAAAATAAATTAAAATTCTGAACATTATGATTTAATCCTTCAATTAATCTTATAAACCCTAGATTTCAACAATGTCAATCAAACAAAATCCATATAATCACTTACTTTGATGATTCTAACAACTATCTATCACTTTTTCATCGTTTTCGCATGATATGAGCGAAATCAATTGGTTGTAGGAGTTGTATGTCTAAGAGTTATAGCGGATGGTGGTTACGATGGAGAAAATCAAGAAGAAATGAAATAATTAAGGGTATAGGATAATTTTTCAGCCAAAAGGTTCGTTACATCAAATTTTTTAGGAGTGGGTTATATTTCAATGAGACTCTTTAATTTACGTCAAAATTTGAATTTCCTTAAAGCGAAGGCACAATGAGAAGCTTAATAAAGAATTCATTCTCTCTCTCTCTTTCTCTCTCTCTCTCTCTCTCTCTCTCTCTCTCTCTCTCTCTCTCTCGCTCTTCGTTACTTCTCCCTCTTTCTTGTTTACTCTGTCTCATATTTGTTTACTTTATCAATCACATGGTCCCACCTCTTTTACTCTACTTGCAGTATATCAACACCATCTCTCTCCATCTTTTTTATAATAAAGCTTGAGGGATGGAAAAAACCCAAGGCTGAGGCGGGCTAGGAACTGCAATCCTAATCCCCGAACCCAAAATGGAATTTAATTCCCCGTCCCAGAAAAATTTCGCGGACAATACAGGGCCAAGCCGGGGAATTCAATTCCTGGGGTATTTACCCAGAATTCAACAAATTAACAAAATTAACGGAGATGAACAGTCAATTTTCTCTTGACAATCACATAGAAATTCTGAACATTATGGTTGTGCGTGGCTGCGTGTTACAGTGCTGCGGTAGAGGTGAGGTAAGGTCGTTTGATGAGGGTAGATGAGGGCTAAAGTGAAGATAAGGCTGGGTTACTCAATAAAATTAGGGATTTATGGGTAATTTCTTTTCTTTTTTTTTTTGAATTTCGATGTAAAAAAATAAATTGATAATTAATAAATTTTTGTTTATGAATTGGATTGGGGCTTGCGACTTGGGTTAGGCTTGTAAGTATAATTGCTTAATTGTTTGTTGGGCATCAATACAAATAATAAATTGGGCTGGATATCAAATTGGATTTGGACATTTTATACCAAATTGAATATAATTAGGTTATGTTTGGAATGGGGTAATGTAATCCGAATAACGGGGATGTGAATCCCATCTGATGAACACTTAAATATGTATGCTTGAAGAGAGCTTAATTCATCATATTGCATTAATAGTGTCATTAAATTCCTCAACTTAAGCATATTTGTAGCCTTTACATCCTTTGAATTAACTTTCTCTTAATTTCGGTTTTGATGTAGGTTTGGTAAAATGGGCATAACTTTCTATTTATAGATCAGAATGGTACAAATCTTAATGTTTTGGAAAGCTGATTCAATTATCTACAAGATTGTATTTCACACAAATCATCAAATTCGGGCTCTTAGTGGACCAACATTGGGCTTGAAGTGAACCCATATGTAAATTTGGCCCAGCTTGACCATGCCTCAGTATTTTGATCGTATCTCTCAAAATAAGTATCCAAATCGTATAAATCAAGATGTTCTAGAAATCTGAGAGAAATATCTATGACTTTCATGAAGACATGTGATTAAAATTCTCAAAAATTCAATGTCAAAATCGGTTCACCTAATTACCCCAATTGTCAAAGTTGGTGCATCTAATATTTGACAATTATTCCTTTGTAATTTGATAAGTTTGCCCCTAAATGTATCTATAAATAAAGGTGCCTTGTGACCCATTAGGGCATCTTGGCCTTTGCTGGGATCTTGTATTTCTCTATTGTGTTTTAATGTTATTAATGAATTTCCTTTTTCTTGCATTTTGTGTTCTTTCTCTTTTAATGTCTTGCTAATTTCTCTCTTACTAAGGTGAAAGGGTGAAACCCTTGATATGAGAGTAAGGATTCTCTAACCCTTAATATGTGTTTAATAATCATAATTTTATGTTGTTTATATGATTTATATTTATTTTCTTAATCAATCTTGACACCACTCGTAAAGTGGAGGTCTTGATCCATTGTAGACAATCCTTGGCACATCAAATGCTTGGATCCTTTTTAGATGTCGTATGGTTCTTCCTTACCGACATGAATCTAGTTAGGAACCTTGATTTGTTGTAGACATATGGAGATTGGCACATTGGATGCTTGAACCCATTTACAAGAAATGGTATAAATATTGGTAACGAAGCAAATATAATTCATATAACTAAAACAGGTTGTTTACCCTTATTTGAAATATCAAGGGCGGATCCCCTAACCTTAGCTATCATTATTATTGTGTTAATTTCTTGCGAATTTTAATTATTCTCATCTATTGTTGATATTATCTTATCATATCTTTGAATCATCATATCGTATTTGCTTAGCTTATAATTTGTAGAGCTAAAATCTCCTTCCTCGTGGATCGACCCCGGTCTTACCGGGTTTATTACTTCGACACTCCTATACTTGGGAGACAATCCTTTTTCGGATGTGTCACCATCCCACGTTTGGTCATTTTTAAACCCGGGAATCTAACATTCCCGTGGGTTTCAAATTCCAGTAAACTGGGGTAATATGAACCCCTTCTAACACATGGGTTTAGGATTCCAGGGAATCCCACGGTCACCTGCAGAGGAAAAAATTTCTTTTGCTCCCTCTCCTTCAGCCTCATCTGAGATCAAACATCTGAAGGAATTTCTGTTTGTGTTTGCGAATTTGTGTTTGTGTTTGTGTTTATGAATTTATGTTTGGAGATGATAGATGATTGATGCAGGAGAGGAAGGCGATTGGAAGCGATGGTGGCGGAGTGGAATCAGGGAAAGTGTCGCAAAAGTAGGAGAGGCAAGTGGCGGTGCGGTGGAAGAGGAAGAGGTGCGGTGGAAGCGGGAGCCATGCGACGGTAGCGACAGAGATGCGATGGCAGCGGAGAGGTGCGGTGGAAATCGGAGAGGTGATTGGTGGTGTGGTGGAAGCGGGGAGGTGCGACGGAAGCGGGGAGGTGCGGTTGACGCCGAAGAGGCGACTGGAGGTGTGGTGGAAGCTGGAGAGGTGACCGGTGGTGTGGTGGAAGCGGGAGGTGCGGTGGAAGCCAGAGAAAAAAAATTGAATATTAAAAAAAATTATATTACATAATTAGAACATAAAAAATAATATTAGTATTTTTAAGATTTTAAAAAACTAATTATAAATTTATGGACATATTAAATAAAATTAATTGTAATTTATTTATTGTAATTTTTAATGAATTTATAATAAATTTAAAATCTTCAAAACTATTTATAATAATTCATAATAAATTTTATAATCTTCAAAATTATTACCCTATTTTTTTAAACTTATATTAGAATTAAAAAAAATATAAGTATTTTTTAAATATTGAAAAAATTTTAATGTCTTAAATTTACTCACATAATGGACAAAATTAACATTCCTATATACAACCAAACACAATAATCTGATATCCACAGTAATCAAAGACAAGATTCATGTGAACCACCAAACACTATAATATTACTTTCCCAATAATCTGATTCCCATGTTTTACTTTTCCAATAATATGAATCCCATTCTCAAGATTCCTATCTCCCGTACCAAACGGTCCATTAAATAAATTATAAATTCTATTTATGTCAGGTCCAGGCCGGGCTGGGGACTATAATCCCCAGCCCCAGCCCGACCCCGGACAATCCCTAGAAATCTCATCCTCATCCTCAGCTTAACTCCTCAAAATTCCAAACAATTCTCTAGGTGTTGCCGGGCCAGGAATCCGGATACCCGGCCATGCCTGGGTACATTTGCCATCCATCTAAGGCTTTATGTATTAGATAGAAATAAGCCACATGGCTTTAAAAATATACTTACATATGCATTTACAATAGCTCTTCCATCAAGTTACTCTTCCATAGCCTGTAATTTATATTCCTAAATTACAACATTATATTATTCTTTAGATGATAATCTAATGAACATTACATATAGGTAATATTATATTGCTACATATGATTGCTTTTCTTCATCCATATGTTTATTCATATAAACATATGTTTATTCATATAAACATTAACGTCCCAACGTCCCAGGAAGAATCGGCTACAATGTACAACGTTGACGCTATTACTATATTTCTTTTAATTGTTTTAAATAAACTTTTAAGTTTTTAAATCTTAAAAATTAATAATAATAATCTCATAGATTCTTTCTAAGAAAGAGCAAAATTCAGTGTTTTAAAATTTTAAACCAAATTACATATCAAGAGTCAAATTTAAACTTAATTTTAAAAAAATAGGCGACACATTGCCCAATAAACATTTAACATTGCTTATTAAATTAAATCAAATAATGTTACACCTATAACTCATTTACTATTATTTTTTATATAATCTAAATTAACAAGTTATTACTAGATAAATAAAAAATAAAAATAAATAAAAGATATTAAATTAAATAAATTAATTATTATTCTTCTAATAATATCTTATCAACTCAAATTATATAAAATCTTTATTAAATAAATTATAAATTTAATATTATTTAATTAAAACATTGTTAAAAATTTATCTAACAATGTTTGACAACCGTGTAACAAGGTCAACAACTCTCCCGCACATTTAATTCAATTCAGTGGGCCGATAAAATATAAGAATAAACTACTTCGCGAAACAGCCTCCAAAGAAACGGCTACTTTCTGCATTTCTCTATTCTCATGCAATGGTTGAAAGAACTTGAAGTATTAAAGTATGTCAAAGAAAGAATCTATTGAAATATATCGTCTGAAAGCGTATTGACAATTTGACATAGCATTTCCAGGATTGAGAAATTGACGAAGAAAGATAGCACCAAAAAAAAAAATTTTAAAGAAAAAATAAAAACAACAATGGAGCCAGTACATATTGTGATCAAAGCGCTCACATTCAAGAAGGCAACAACTTACAACATTAAGTTGAGCAGTATTTTCTCTCTCCCTCTCTCTCTCTCCTTTTAAGTTAGATATATACAATTTTCAAAATACAAGGCTAACCAAATCTTTATACGAACATAGCAGCTGCATATATTCTCCATATCCCCTGATGTTAGCTTATGTTATCTAAACAAACAGCATTAATAAGTTTCAGAAATAACTCCCTCCTGCTTAAGTTATTTGACCCCAGCCGTGCAGTCTCTAGTCTGGTTCTTTGAAAAAAAAAAAGGTCCCAGTTAAAATTAAACATCATATACAGGTAACCGCTCCTCAATAATGACACGGCAAATTGGGCATTTTTTACACTTGTCACAGCAGGTGCTGCAGGCAACGCATTGTAAAATGATGAGCACAATACTCCAAAAATGAACATGGAAAAATCACATACACGTATGTAGTTACGTATTATCGGGCTTTGTAGAAGTTAAGTATTGAAACTCTAAAACTCTAAACCAGACAAGGTAAATGATTGTACCTGCAAAGGATACGATGCCTACAAGGAAGCAGCACCACGCTAATATCTCCCTCGAAGCAAACTCTACATAATACTTTTTCCTACAGAGTACGTTAAGAAAATGTCCAAACATCAACGCCTATCCAAATATATTTTCAACAAGCCATGATTTAAGCATCAAAGAAATATCCAACCCTTAAGTTCCCATCAATCAAGAAGCATAAGAAATTACAAGGATGAAAGAGTATTTTTATTTATTGAGAGCAAGTACTTCATGCTGGGAGAATTGATTTTCAGTTAAACAAAAATAACATTAGCAAATATAGAATTGCAAGCCTCAAGTTAATATTTACCAAGTACTTACCGTAGAAGCAAAATGATTTCATTTTCAGTTAGAAGAATGAAACAGATATGAACTTCCATACAGTAAGGATAAAACAATTTACAAACAGTAACTAGACCAAACCAAAAGGAATCTCCCACGCATGGTAACGCTAAAGTTACCAAAATTATAAAAAAAACCTGGGGTTCATATGATAGACCCTTAAGATTCTCATAGAATGAATGAACTGACAATCCCATGGCAACATCTCAACTATGAAGCATAAAAATCATTGCACTCGTAGATGGCCTCACTAAGTGAACTTGTTAACTTACAATTTACACACCACAAATCCACACCATAGAGAAACTGTCACTCAAAGTTGAGAGTATTACATTTTGAAGTCTTTCAAACTCTTGCTGGCTATATTTTGTGATTTCTGCCTGCTCGCCAAGAGCAGCCTGGAGCCTCCACACCTGTGATAAATGAGAACCAAAATACATAAAATAAATTCAGGCTTCAGCAGGATAACAATTTTGATATCTGCCAATATATATCAGACATAAGTAATATAAAGAGAAAAAATTAACACCAAACACATAGGACAAGGGAACCAAAAGGAAAAGAAAAATAGAAATTAACACTGCGTTCCTTTTGTAACTCAAAATCCTGATTTCTATACGGTACATTTTCCAATGCATTTTACATTGAATATCAACCACATATTCCTTTCAAAATTCAAAATAATTCAAAAACAACCATATATTCTTAAATCCTATTGAAAACCAGATCACAAAAAGAATACACCAATAATCTAGAAAAAATTTATAAGAAAGTGTAAATTTATAATCACCTCCTCAGCAAGATCTTTTTTAGGCATCTTCTTCACAAATTCAGGTGGATAACCACAGAAAGTGTCATACCTGCATCATTGGGAACCAAAAAACAATAACTAGCCTTCTCTCTCTCCGCAACAACTCTCTCCAACAACAACCCTGCCACTGCCGCACACCCCAAACCCCACCCACCCCCCGCCAAAAACAAAACAAAGAAAACAAATCTTTTCTCCTTTTTTGAGTGCTTCTATTTTCTTCTTAACAATAAACATGTCAAAAATTTATTGATGAGAATAAATACATCAAAGATCAAGTGAACTAGAGGTTCACTACAAGAGAAAAGAACCAGAAGAAACAGAAAAATCTCATCAGTTTGTGCATCTTGTAAATCTAGGAGGAGTACAGAAATATACTGACCCAGAAGCACTTTCATGAACAAGTCGTGCCTGTTCTTCTCGACTTCCTTCATCGATTGACCACCAACCCAATAACCTGTTTTCCAAACAACATCAACTAACATAATTCAGCAAGTGCACAATCTTCTCTACTGTATTTGGTTATCGAATGGAAATAAAAATGAAAAAAATAATTACGTAGACATGAAACAATCAACAAATAACCATTATATTAAAAAAAGAAAAATCATTACCTGGAACCATGGTGCAAGAACCCCAAGCAATCATGGGCTCTAGCAGAAAATCTGAAAAATAATCCAGTGCCAGCTCCACTTCTAAGTAAAAGTATAATTTTCTCAACCAATCTGGATGTAGCAAATAGGACACCAGCACCTTGCAGTAGGAAGAGTGGAGAGAAGAGGACCGGAAGGGGTATATCTCTAGCACCAGCAGGCGTACCCTAAAATAAGGATATGTTAATAACTCATTCAAATTTGCAGCCTTGACAACAAATCAATGGTTGACATACCTCTAAACGCATACAAAGAAGGACTTGAAATCCTATTATTGGAATTTTCATGATGTGACCACCAATATCCGAAAGGCCGCAGAATCCATCGTGATTTTGATCCTCCTCTGGAGAAACTACCAAGCCACTATTCCAGTCAAGATATCTAATAGCCATAGAGGACGAACCAGCTTGTATTGTTCGAGGACTTCGATGAATTACAGGGTTAGACCACTTTGTACAAACAAGAAAAGCAAAGCATTCTGCGATACTGCAGCAATAATATGTCCACAGTCATCACTAATATGATAACTCAATATCAGGAACAGAAGTTTCAAGGTCACTATATTCAAGACAACAAACCAACAATGTTAAAAATAAATGAACTACATAACATCAGAAGCAGAGAAATTGTACCCAAAATTTATAAATAGATCCCACCAGCCGAGAGCACCTACATAACCTGCAATATTTAAGCAAGAAAGTCATAAACCAGGTTTGATGATGAAAAATATAACATAAAGAAATTAGAAAGTGTTGGTTCAATTAAAGATTGGATTAACCAAATGCCATAAAATCATTATGGCAGTTATGTTCATAGTCGTAAAAGTAATGCACAAGTACCATGTATTCCAGGGGCCAATTACAGTTTTTTCTTTTATTCTGATTTCGTGAGAAGTTATGTATATACAAGAGGAGATAGAAAGATGTACCAAAATAGCATATGTAGACCAAGAATGCACTTTCGAAACCTATAGAGAATAACTACTAGTAGCAGAGGATGAAACCCCTAGAATTTCTAAATGTAAAGGAGAAAAAAATATATATAAAACAATTAAAATCTTCTATCACCAAAAATCACCAGATTATGGTAAATATAGGAATCCTCTAAAGAATAAACATAACATTTATTGCATTATCAAATAACCCTAGTAAATCTCGAGGCAGGCAACACTAGTATTTAGATGACTCGAGCCAAATAAATCATACTAGCAAAACATATCCAAGGAGAGGGACAGGCGTATTCTATTGATCACCCTCTTAGGAAGAAAAGACATTCCAGAAGGCAAGATATATAAATCTAAAGTGAATTAAAGAGATTACCACACAGCTTTAGGAGGGTAAAGACTGTAGCAGCAAGAAAGAAGACCATGGAAATTGCAACCCAGAAGTGCTACAAACAAAAGAGTAAATATTAGTAACAGTAGACTTAATATATTTTCATCCAAAAGTTAACCAATATTCTATTCTAATAGCCAACTCATCATAAAAGAAGTTCAAACTTGTGACCATGAGGCTATAAAAAAATAAAAAGATCCTGCAGTAAACTTATGCTGCATTCTGTTAAACAAAGATCAATTCCCCCAGTCAGCAATTACAAAATCTAAATCCCAACTCTGAGAAACCAATCACATTGTTTTTCTATCATTAGTGTCCACCTCCAGAAAATAAAACAAGACCAAGAGCGGCTTTGGATGAAAGAAGACAGAAAATGTACTCCGGAGACAGTTGGCATGCTCTATAAGCATCACAATGACCAAAGGCTCAAGCTAACCAAACCATATACAGTTTCAACCATGCATAAAAATACAATGTGCATGAGCATAAGTTACTAGTCCTAGTCTGGTTATTTATGAGTATTTAACTAACATGGGGCTAATTTGAGATATTTTCACATCCATATCATCTGTGAACAAATGAACAGAACTTACAGGCAGTGCCTCCCATATTGCTTCATCATTCATGCTTTCTTCATCTCCCGGCATGAGGGCCCTACACATTCTGCAAAACAAACAATCTTCAGTGATAGAGCTTGTGTTATACTAGATTACAATAGACTCACAACAATGCATCACCAATAAAGCAGACCAACATAAGGTTTTGATATCAATAGGGGACGAGACAAAAGAGAAGAGCAGGTCATTAAGGTTTTAAGCATCCAATACTCCAGGTACATAACTACAATGTTCATTCATGAAATTCTCAGATCCAGGGTGACTGTGTAGTAATGTCAAATTAAATGAAAGAACAAAAATATAGATCTTTAAACCCCTGGTTACCCAAAAAGATTAAGTTGGGAGAGAATAGTTGTTATTTCAAACAACAGTGCCCCTCATAAGCACACCATAGCAAGGATGTAGCAATGTAGCATTGGAAAGGTATAGGGGTTCAAAGACTAGAACCAACACTTTAACATCATATTAGAAGAAACTGTTAGTGCACAAATTGTAACCCTCACATTTCAAAGGAAAAAGAAAAAACTTAACATGATCGATAACCAAGCAGAATGTGGTACTTTTACACACAGAATGTCAAAATTTTGCTTCCTGACTTCAAAAGTACTACCCAATCAGCAGGATAAGTAGAAAATTGGGAGACCAACTAACATCAAGATCATTGGACCTTGCCATGGTAAATCGGCTTTTCATCAGATTAAGAAAGCAAAGTACACGAGAAAAAACAAATAGTACAAGATATTTTGCTTAAACTTGTCATGTCTTGAACCTATTATTTTTGCAGTAAAGAGTATTAGTTTTATTATACAAAGCTTGTTCACTTTTTTTTTCCCCTATTCTTTTAATAAAACTCTCTAAGTTTTCTTCTATTAAAAAAAGAAATATTTTAGTTCTATTAAATCAGGTATGTTGTGACAAATATGTTAAGCAAGAAAAAGTATTCTGTCTGACCATTGTCACTAGCACATTTAATTCAGCATACTAAAAAATTAGATAAATGTTTCAGCTACAGAACATACCGGAAATTATCTATTAGGATAACTATTTCAAATGCCAAAAGGGGAAGAAAAACAATCTTCAAGTTGACAGCTGGCTGACCCTGAACTGCAAGGGGTTAAAAAAAAAATAAAAATAAAATAAGCAATTGCAAGGTTCAAAGCCTTAAACATGCCTAGTATACATGAACAAAAACTAATTGTTCCATGAATTCATTTTTTTGACAGTCAACTTAATTAAGTTCATTAAAAGTGTTAACAGTTTCCGACCAACTTTGTTTTCTTGAAAAAATTCCCCATGCACAAGTGAAAACCAGAAAGAAAAATAAAGACAAGAAAGAGTCTTAGTCAATCCCTAGCGTAAAACAAAAAGAGCAGCCGGGTCTTTGACAAACCATAAACGCTCTCAAGATATGTACAAAGGAGCAGTTCAAATGCAACGAGCAAGGGTGTAGCAACAATGGCATGGCAAGGTGCCCACTGTCCAAGAAAAAGAAACTGTATTAAAAAAGCTTGACTATGAATTCAAATTTTATTGAGCACAGACTAAATTGAAATTCTCTTTTTAGTAATTTCAAAAATCTAAATGAAGCAAAATAAATTGTGAGTCCTTTGCACAGTCTCCAGCTGGGCAGAGAAACATATAAACTCACATTACGGTTATGTGGAACTGATGGAGCAGGTAGCGAGAATCTCCCTCGGGCAACAACCGCATGAAATATCCAAATGGGAAAGAATATTAGCCTGCACAGCAGAGTCAACACAAACAGCAATTAAATCAAAATCATTGAAAACAAATTAAAATACCATAGATGTAGAAAAGTTTGGTTATCAATTACTTTGCTTTCTTAGAAGCATTCAAAGCAAGTAAACTAGAAATCCAATCCACATATTTAGGCAACTCGATAAGATCAAAAAAGATGACAAAACAAAAGTAGACAAGGATAGAAAAGAAAAAAATAATAAAAAAATTCATTCTATCATCGCCGTTTACTGATCTGATGGATTGCTGGAAGTGAAAAATTATCAGCAACTTTCTTCTTAAGTTCTGTCAAATGGGTCCATGATACAAAATGAAATATTGCACACTGAACATTCAAAATTGAGAAAAAGAAACCTACGCTCTTTGTACCATAATGAAGACAACAGAAACACAAGGATCCACATGCACAGCCAAATATGCTTTATCAGCAGATCAGAGGCCCCACCTCACTTGTTAAACTACTCTAGTCTCTAAGCCTGCTTAATATACAAGCTTATCACTACAAAACCTGATCTCATCACTGAATCATCCTCCTATCTCATACTCGGATAGACCAACCCCAAGTTCCCCACCACTTTCATACAACTCGCCAACAGTCCAATCCTCATGGAACAAAGTCACCTAACCATTTCTTATGGCGAACAGAATAACTGTCATGGCCAATTCATGGGCTTTTATCCATCATAATCGCAATTAGAAAACCTCCTCTTTTGGTTTATTTTAGTTTAATCATAATCTGTTTGATAGATAGATAGATAGATAGAAATTTCAGGAGTTAAAGCAACAATACTAAAATAAAGGGGATTTTCTTTTTACTTATTAACATAGTTGGAACTTAGCCGTGTAAGTCATCAGTTGACCAGAATGAAGGTTTAGCTATATATACAACACAATGCAATAAAACTACTCAAGGCAAGACTACCCGCCGGGATTCAGACAACAAAGAAAATAACAAATGTGTCTTAAGCTCTCAAAAACCCTATGGCTACACCCGACTTTTGTCTATGAAACCAGGATTTCTCTACGTCTCTCATTTATGTCCCTTTCCCCACCACCAAGTTTCGCTTGAACAAGATATACCAATAGCTGGTAGAGACAAGTGAGAATAGGCACATTTAGTCCCCACAAAAGTAGCAAATTGATTTAAAAGTTGATTAGCAGTGTAAAGTATGGTTCAACAATGAAGCAAGATATATGTGATAGTGGAAACTCTTTCAAGTGTTTTCATTCGAAGGTCAACATTATCGTGTAACTAATAACACCATGAGACCATGCTGCTAGTTTCCTAAATAATAAAAATTTGAGGAGTCCACTGTAGTCCGAGCCCGCACACCTGAGGGATTTTCAGGCTATCAAATAAATAAAGCAACAAGTTGTTCCTTAAAACGTTCAGATTTCTCACGGCTCTGCATTTTCATTTGTTTAATTTTTTTAACGAAACAGAGTAAATTCAAAGGAATTTAAAGACCCAAACAAACAACGTACAATTCAATAGCTCTAATTCATCCGTTTATTTATTTATTTATTTAAAAGAATATATATTAAGGGAGCAGAAGCAGTAAGCAAACCGAATTTGACCAAACAAAGCCGATAATTTCTAGAATTATCTTTAACACAAATCAAATCAACAACAGTTGAATCAACAGAACACAACGCACATCATGATGATGATGATGATAACAAAGAGATGGAAGGGAAGGAAGGGAACTGACCACCAAGAGTATGAGACTACTTGATCAAGCTTTAGAACAAGCAACAACGTGAAGGAGAAGAGAAGGCCGTGCGCAGCCACTGCCTGTACGGACTTCAACACTCTTCTCCAGCTCATCATTTTCTTCCTTCCTTTCCCACCAATTAAAACGAAAACACAAAGCGACCGCTTCACCTTCAGCTTCCAACGCGCGCCATTTATTCACAAAATCAATCACTCTCTTTCTCTGCGTTTCAAGAAGAAGAAGAAAAAGGAGGACACGTTTGATGAATATAAAACAAAACGCATTAACTCTCTATCTCTCACATTCTCTCTCTTTCTTTAACTTTGCTCTCGCGTGTTCTATTCAAAAACCATAATTATTTATTTATGATTCTATTGTCAAAAGACTTTTTTACCCCTCATTGATCTTTCTAATTACCTCCAACTGACTCCCTTGTTTGCTAACTAATTAGATTTTCATTTTCTTAATTATTTAAGGAATTAGCTACAATACATCTCCAACTAACTCCTTTGTTTGTTAACTAATGAGATATTTATTTTTTTTAATTATTTAAGGGATTAGTATATCTCTTATATTGGTATATCTTTTTTTGATATCTTTTTTTTAGAGAAAAATAAATATATATCATATTAAAAGACTATATGATAAATAAATAAATTAAAGTTTCTATGATAGCAGGTTATACATTTATATGTTTTTATTTTATAAAATAATTGTAAGTTTTTTATTTTTTAATTACTTTAATAAAATTTGATTAAATAATTAAATACTAAACATATAAACTTGCTCAACATGTAATTGAATTATAAAAAAGAGAATACAACTTCTTAAAAAAATTTATAATTAACTATTAGTTTAAAAAAGTATAATTTTTTTATAAGTTATTTTGATTTAATAATTTAGTTTTAATTCTATCACAAAATACAGAGAATATATTGATTTAGTAACATTATTATATCATGCTATAGTTTCATGCATTCTATTGTATTTTATTTGACTTGTCATGAGTTTCATGTTTAATTTTACAAGTTAATGGTCAGGTTTTACAAGTTGATCATTTTATGTTACAAGTCTTGATATAATTGCAATTTGAAGGTATGACTCTACTAGTTTTAGGTATCATGTTGCAACTTTTATGTGACTTGTTTCAATATTAGTTAACCTTGTTACGAGTTTCATGTTTTATTTTATAAGTTGACATAAGATTTTACAAGTTCATCGTTCTTTATTACAAGTCCATGTATAATTGCAAGTTGAAGGTTTGATTTTACTAGTTTTAGGTGCCATGTTACAACTTTTATGTTCATTGTTACCATCTTTCATATTATTATTGTGACTTTCATGTTTGATTTTACAAGTTAATTTTGGGTTTTACAAGTACATCTTTTCGTATTACAAGTTCACATATGATTGCAAGTTGAATGTTTGATTTTACTAATTTTATGTGTCACGTTGCAATTTTTTTGTTCCTTGTTTCAATCTTGATTAACTTTGTTATGACTTTCATGTTCTATGTTACAACTTAACGTTAGGTTTTACAAGTTCATCGTTCTGTGTTACAAGTCCACGTATTATAACAAGTGGAAGGTTTGATTTTACTAGTTTTAGGTGTCATATTGCAACTTTTATGTTTATTATTATTATCTTCGATATCATTGTTGCGACTTTCATGTTTGATTTTACAAGTTAACTTTGGGTTTTATAAGTACATCGTTTCGTATTACAGGTCCACATATGATTGCAAGTTGAAGGTTTAATTTTACTAATTTTATATGTCACGTTGCAATTTGTATGTTCCTTGTTTCAATCTTGGTTAACTTTGTTACGACTTTCATGTTGTATGTTACAACTTAACGTTAGGTTTTACAAATTCATCGTCATGTGTTACAAGTGCATGTATGATTACAAGTGGAAGGTTTGATTTTACTAGTTTTAGGTGTCATGTTGCAACTTTTATGTTCATTGTTACCATCTTCGATAAACTTATTGCAACTTTCATGTTTGATTTTACAAGTTCATCGTTTCGTATTACAAGTCCACATATGATTGCAAGTTGAAGGTTTGATTTTATTATTTTTATGTTCCGTGTTTCAATCTTGGTTAACTTTATTACGACTTTCATGTTTTATGTCACAACTTAACGTTAGGTTTTATAAGTTCATCGTTTTATGTTACAAGTCCACGTATGATTGCGAGTTGAAGGTTTGATTTTACTAGTTTTAGATATCACTTTGCTTTTCATTCTTGGATAACTTTGCTACGACTTTCACGTATGATTTTACAAGTTAACTTTGAAGTTTACAAGTTCATCATTTCGTATTACAAGTCCACATATGATTTCAAGTTAAATGTTTGATTTTACTAGTTTTATATGTCCGTTGCAATTTTTATATTCCTTGCTTCAATCTTGATTAACTTTGTTACGACTTTCCTGCTATATGTTACAACTTAACGTTAGGTTTTACAGGTTCATCATTCTGTGTTACAAGTCTACGTATGATTACAAATTAAAAGTTTGATTTTACTAGTTTCAGGTGTCATTTTGCGATTTTTATTTTCCTTATTTCATCTTGGTTAACTTTGTTACGATTTTAATGCTCAATGTTACAAGTTAAACTTAGATTTTTCAAGTTTATTCTAGTTAATAGGTTCATCGTTTCTTGTTAATGTCTTATTCGATTGCAAGTTTAAAATTTTGATTTCACTAGATTTAGGTGTCCCATATTTTGTTGATGAGAAAATTATTAGCACCATTTTTAATTGTTAAAAATATATATATATATATTTTTTTTTGCAAATTATTGTTGTAATGTGTATTAATTTTCAAGCTGTGGGCTGCTAGCTATCCGTGAAAGTTCAACTAAATGGTGTAATTCTTTTCTCCTAATGTAGAATATAATTATCAATGAAAAACAGGTAATTTACTTTTTAAAGTGTTATACAGTAATGTAACTATATCTATGATGATATTAAATTTTAGTTGAGTTGTAAAATAATTTATAACTCTTAGTATTTTAGAATAAATGATGTTTAATAAATAAAACTTATGAGCTATTTGTTTTTTTTTTTTTTTGAGATTAACGTAATTTTTCAATTAAAGTGGTAAAAAACATTTTTAATTATTGTGTAACATTACTTAAATTAAATGTCATCATTACAATTAATTTATAATTTGTATGCTATTTATATTTGTTATTAAATATTAAATTGACATTTATAATAAGTTTAAATTAACATAAATTACTAATTTATATTGCAAGAAACAATATTATTTTAAGTGATAATACAATCCACTAATTACTTTATGTGTTAATCTATCAAAAAAATATATAGTTTTAAATGTAAAAGACAATAATATATGTATCTATGTAATTACATTGTAGTGAAAGTATGAAAATGTTAAACTATTTCTTTTTAATAACTATGAATATTTATGAAGATTTTTTAAAAAATTACAATGTGCATTCAGATTTACAATAAAATAATTTAATGGAAAGTTTATAAAAGATTGCAAATGTGATAGAATGGTAATTTTAGCAATTAGTTTTAATAATCCTAGCAAATAAAAAAAAAGTATATACTTTTTAAAACCGGTTAAACAGGTTGCCTTGTGTTAATTTTTTATATTGTAAAATAATCTAATTTCAAGTAAAGCCTCCAATTAATTATATATTTATTTTTATCCTAAAAAATTGAGATGTATCAATACATGACATGTATTATAGCTAATCCCATTATTTAAATACAAATATTAGACTGTTAGGGCATGTTTGGTACGCGACATTGTATAGTATAGTATTGTATTGTATTATATAACATTGTATTGTATATTACTAAAAATAATGTTATGTCAAAATTACATAGTGTTTAGTATACTCATGTATTGTATTAATTTGTACAAAAAAGTAACATTTGTTTTCAGAAAAGATATACAAAATATAAATATATTTTTAGTTTATTTATAAAATTAGTTATTTAGTAATTTATCGAACAGTTGTTAATTATTAAAAAAATTACTTGGGGTCCAATGCCCTCGCTGGACCTATTAGACAATTTGAATTTATGGTGGTATGCTAGATGATAATTGGTTCAATGGAGGCAGTGGACCTCTGCTATCACCCAATAGGGGCAGTGACTCCCTTCATCCCTTCTTTATTTTTAGAAAATAAATTTTAAAATAAATTTGATTTTATAATTTATCTATTAAATACATCTTTATTTATTTTAAAAGTTTTAAAAATTAAAGGGTATTATTGGATATATAGAATTTTATAGGGATAATTTTAACATTTTTTATTAGTGCTATACAATGTAATACTAATGTCATGGATTAGCTTTACATAATTTAATACAATGTTAATACATCTAAGGGTTGTACTTTGTATTAATTAATACTATGCTAAATTAGCACCAAACACATATATTACACTATTTAATATAATGTAATAAAATAGTACAATATAATGTCGCGTACCAAACATGGCCTTACTATTATAATTTATAAAATTTCCTTTATGTTGAATAACCATAATTTGTTTTCTGAAACATATTTTTACACTAAATTTTGTTTCTATTAGAATTAGTTATACCTGATTAGGTTTAATATTAAAATAATCTTTGGTTTGATGATCTTTAAATACCGATTGAGAAAGAATATATAAAAATTGGTACTGTCAGGAATGCGAATAGACAGGGATAATGACTATTTAATTTGGTAATTTAACTGAGGCATCGTTATTTTGGTTAAAGGTAACTATCATTAGCCACCCCAAAAGTTTTCAAAAAGTAAAAATCATGTAACTTTAAAATTTGTCACAAGCCTTCCCTTTTTGGTAATTAATTACCCAATATTTAAAGAAGAATAATACTTATTCCAAATTGTATTATAATTAAATGATGTATATTTAATAATGATTCTTAGGTAGGTGTGTTGAGGATGTAATATTTTATCGTATCATCTCATGATTCATTACATAAATGATACGTCATTCTCTATCATTTGAGATGCTATATTAGTTAGGATGAGATTTTGGATAAAAATTTTGATAGTTTATCATTACTCATTTTTTTCAGGTTATTTCATATTTGAAAAATAATAATATTTTTAAAAAATTAGATTTTCTAACTAAGGGACTAATTATTTTTTGTCTCAAGTATGAATTCAACTTAATCTCAAACTTTAAACATGCATCCTAAAAATTTAACTTTTATCTTAATGCAAATGTCTGAATCATTTATTACTCCTCTAATTCTCTTAAATGCCTTTATAAAATTCATTTACAAATAATTTGTACATCGTCTAATATTTTAATTTTGGAATATTAGTATTTATTTCTAATTTTATGTTAAGATGCTTTATACATTTTTAAAATTATTTTATGGTCATTTAGCTTATTTATATATCCAATTCTTTAAAAAAAATAACTTCTTTACCTAATTATACACATTCAAATAAATTAAATTTATAATAAATATTAGTTTGTAAATATTTTTACTATGTGAAATAAAATCTCAAGTGAAAATAACATATATAGAGATATATGTGTAAAATCATTAGTTTTTAGACATTTTAATTCATATATTAAAACAAAAAACAAATATATTATTCATATTTTTGTATTCAGACCTATTCAGACTTAGTTTAATTTAGACCTATTTGATTTCAAATAAAAAAAATTACCTCTAAGTTTAATATTAAATACCAAACATATCCCTAATTTTCAAATACAAACATAAAATTAAACATATCAATAAGCATTGATATTGTTGGAAAAACTCCAAACATAATTAGACATTTAACTAGCAGCGTTTAACAAACACTATTAAGTTGTCAAGCAAACTTAACTTGAGAGTAGATTCTTTGCTCAACAGCTTGACAAACTCAAAATTTTTCTGAAGTATCTATCAACGTTATCTATTAATTGAATTTTTCTTGCAAGGAAGCGGAAGGGGGAGGTGGGGGTGGGGGCGCGGGGTGTGTTTTCAAAGTAGGCTTCGAAAAACAATTGAGGATGTAAGTGTAGGTTTAAAAAAAAAAAAAGTAAATATATGTAGTAATTTCAAAAACTACAAGGGGTAATCGAGGAAGTTTGCCTGGGAAAACCAAAGGAGGGGCCGGTTGGGTTTATGCAAAAAAGAAGAAGCACTCGTCAGTCTTTTCGAAGAAGAAATAATCCCGTTACAGATCGGTGTTTGAGATGTCTAGAATAGACCAATAGCACTGTAGCATTTCTATCTAAGATCATTACATGGCTTTATTTGAGTTGCCTGTAACAACCTCGCTGTGAACGGCTAGTGTTAAGAGCAATTATTTTCAAACAATTATTTAACTCAGGAAAATAACAATCCGACAGCTAGTATGCATTATCGTCACTCGGCCTAATGCAGACGCGTGTACCATGATCTCATATCTACTATTTAATATTCTCTCTGCAATAATAAATTCATATATATATAATAGACCTTTTATATATATATATAATAGACCTTTTACACAAAATTATCAGAAAATTAAAATTAAAAAAATTAAAAAAAAACCCAACCTTAAATGTTAACCAGAAAAAATGATCATGTCCTCATAAATTTATATGTTATAACTCTCTATTGAGTATCGAGCATTATCGAATATTTATAGCATTCATTTAACACTTTCGAATACTATCAGATATTATTTAGTGTGCTTATTGAACACTGTCAGATATTTAAAAGGATTACAACATTTAAATTTTGAAAAACAAGATCATTTATATAAAAAGCCCCCTAATTGAAGATATTTTCTCAATTTCTTATAATTATATATTGTTTGTAAGAGTAATGCTTAAAGATAAAGTCAAAATTGTTTAATTTTAATAAAAATTTTAAGTGAAAAAATCCCCACCCTTTGACATTACCTATTTAATTAATAGAAAAATTTTAAAAAAATCCAAATTAAAGGGACTTGGTAAAAATTACTTCAAACCTAAAACATGTGAAAGTCATGAATCTAAATTTAACTTATGTTTCTTTTTTGAATCAAGCTCTAGCGCTTAACATCCAACAATAAAAAAAAAAGATATATCGTTTGTTTGTCGAACATTAAAGATCAATAAAGAAATGAATTGGATTGCTGGTCTACCTTATATGATCATAAAATCTAAATTTTTTATTTAGGTTATCTTTTAAACGAATCCATAATATTGGTTTTTCAATTCTTTCTAATTAATAAATTTGTTTAAAAACTTCTCATATATACCGAAAAATAATTAAAAAATAAATAAAAACTAAAAAAATCGTAATCATATACAGTATCTAAAAAAATTAAAGTAAGATTATCTGTTTGAATAAGGTGGTAAACTTTAATTGGATCGATCAATTTGGTGGGCCTTTTAAATATCATTTTCAAAATGGACTTAAATTATTAAGACTACTAATCATCACTCAACAAACAATGAATTGCTTGGAGTCGTCTCTTAGATCTTATCATTTGGTAATTATAAATTTGGCATTTTCTTCTTTATTATTGATTTTTTATTTAATTTCTAACATCTATTTCTTCACCATTCCATCTTTTACCATAAAAGCCCGTTAAAATAATATCAATAAAAATATTTCCGATCAATATTTTGACTTTTTATGGAAAATGACATGTTTATCTAATTTATAATTAATCATTTGATTGACTTTGGTATTGAGTATGATGGAATTAGACTCGAGATATTCTATTATAATTTTTAAAATTAATTTAACTCACTATTAATGTACAACACAAAAATAGCATGTTATAAGAAATAGCAAATCTTAATTTTTCTCTCAATTCTTTAACTAAATGTTAAAGTTGTCAAGTTTGCTCAATAGTTTAACAATAATTGGCATGTTTCTTTTCAGGTTTGAAGTATGAATGATTGATTCCCAATCATTTAAACATTTTTACATGTTTAAGTTTTTAACTAAATATTGATTCTAAAGGGGTGATTTTTTTTTTTTTTTTTGGTTTGAAGTTTGAATTTAATTTATTCTCATACTTCATATATTTTTAAGATGTTTATTTTTCTTACTTAAAAATTATTCTAAGATAATTTCAGCTCAAGGGGAAAAAGTTAAATACGTTAGCTTTTATATAAATGCAAATATACAAAACATTTATATCACCCCCAATTCTCAAAAATAACCATATCTAATTCACTTATTACCTTTATATGACTTTTTTAAGCAATTCATACTTATATAAATATATATAATTATAATATAGGTTATTATTTTAATAATTAAAAATAATAACATTATAAAAATTATAAAATTCTTAAATATTTAAATACTTCAATATTATTTTTTAAATATTAATTTACAAATATTTTTAATACGTACAAAAAAACACAGAAGTGAAAACAACGTCAAACGATAAATATACATGTGTAAAAATATTGATTTCAAATATTTTAGTTCAACTATTAAAATAAAAAAAAATCTTTTAGATTTATATATTCAAGGTTATATATTTAAACCTATTCAGACTTCAGTTTATTTAGACTCTTTCATATTTAAAAATAAATAAATAAATAAAGTGCCTCTAAAAGAAATTCATCTAAATAGAAGAAGCCAAAATTTTCTTTTTTCATTTAAATACAAATATATGAATGGGTTATCTTACACCAAATTCTCTAAATTACCCCTATGCAATTCATGGTGACACATTTATATATAAGCTTTACAAAATAATACAATATTTAAATAAATTAACTTATAATATAATTTATAGATTTATAATAATCTAAAATGAAATATTTAAAATTATACATGTAGTAATACTTCAAAACTAGTTTTATCAAAATATTGATTTATAAATATTTCTAATTTGTCAAATAAAAAAAAACACTGACGAGGACATATATTTAAAACTTTAGTTTCATACATTTCAATTTAGATGTTAGTAACAAAACAAACATATTATCTTAATTTATATATTTAAACATATTCAGATTTAAATTAAATTCAAATATATTGAGATTTCAGACAAAAAAATAAAAAAGAAATATCCTCCTATATAATTATTGAAAAACTAATGCTAGACAAGCATCTAGTAAAGATATCAAGTTGTTGATATTGAGAGATACTAGATGCTTTCAATTTGATACCGAATATAATGGCTAGGATATTTAAATTTTAAATTATTATTATTTCTTTAAAAGAAAAGAGAAAAAGAAGAACTTCAATTTTAGTTTCTTTTTTTTTTTGGTCATTTTCTCAATTCTTAACTATCCATCTATTTCAATCAGAGAGTATAAATTAGTGTTCAGTTACCATTGAGAACAACTGTTTGAGTTTAATTTTTAAACCATTAAATTAAATAAATGCCTTAAATTTTTAAGTCAAAATTTAAATTTATAATGTTATAAAATTGTAGAGGTAAATGTATAATCTATTCGCGAATAATTAATTTGAATAATTTGTTAAATGATACGATATTCATTATAAGATGGTCCTAATATGTCCATGTTAAGACCCAAAGAGTGTGAGCTCTCATTGTTCTGTTAATTAATGCATCTTGAAGATTATAATTTTTATTACAATGTTTATTAAATGTAGAACGCAAAACGATTCATTTAACATAAATTCAAGGTAGATTAATTATTTTAATGACGAGAGTTTGTATTTTGCAAGGTATTAACATGTGCCCACATTAAGGCCATCCTTTATTACCTAAACGATAGAAGATGACATATTACATAATGAAATTTGAAATAATTTTTTAAAAAAAGAGTAGTATTATCTTTATTTAATCTAATAATCTATTTAAAGCATGATCATGGTCTAATAGTACAAGTTTAGAAAAATTTGACCAGCATTTTTTATTTTATAATTGGTTAAACTAATAATTTAATAATAGTTGAGTTAAAATTAAAGGGATTATCAATTATGGGCTCATTTTAGTTAGGGGTGACAATTTTTGACACGACCCGTGAACACGACACGAACACGACACGAATACGTAACACGATTAATAAATGGGTCGGGTTAGTGTTGAAGGTGTTCAACACGCCAACCCGTTTAATGACACGAATAGTTAAATATATTTTGTACATACTTAATATGTAAATTCATTTAATGATATAAATTATTACTTACTTACAATATATATATTATAAAATTGAAATTTTTATACTATAAAATAAATTAATTTATAAAATAATAAATTATGATGATTTTAATAATATTTTATACTAACAATGGTTTATATTCTAAAAATAATTTTAATTGATTTAAATATAGAGAATATAATATATTATGTATAATTAAGTTAAATAATTAAGTAAATTATGCGAATTAAATATGACACGATTACGACACGTGGGTAATACGTTTAATAATTGGATGGGTTTGAGTTTCATATTTTAACATAAATAATTAAATGGATCGACACGATACGACACGATTACCACCCCTAATTTTAATTTAATTCTATAAAAATATCTATATTTAATTTTAAAAATAAATTAATTCCACAAGCATGAGAGCCACGCCACTAAACTAGAAGCTCTGCCCATCAAGTGGGCTTTTATCCACAAGAGAAAAGGCTAATAATTTAATTAATTAAAGTGGATACTGTGAAAGCAAAGTTGGCATGTCATGTCTGCTTGATATTTTCCCCCATAAACAATAATCTAAGCTAACAAACAAAACAAAAAGAGGCGATGTCATTATATTATACACAAAAAGTAATTCATATCTCTTCCCTGTTATGACTCGTGACCCACGGCCACCCGTATAGATATTGATTTTGCGAATTTCATAAATAATATCATTTGTCCAGTTTATCCAACATGTTGTCTTGTCACACTGCTAAGGCACTTTGATCCAAGTACCTTCCATTGGCTCGACATTTTTAGTTTAAATTTGGAAATTTTGATTATTACTCTAAAATATTTGGGTTTTGAATTCAAGTGATATAAAAAATAAACCGGAAATAATTTATTGTATCGATATACGAATGCTAAATTCTTTTTCGATTTAAATGATATTTTTGTATACACGACTGTGATATATAAAGGGAAAGCTAACGTGACAAGTGACACAAGAGAAAAGGCTAATAATTTAATTAAAAGGTTAAGGTGTTTAATAATTGTTTTTCGTAAGTAATTTTTGACCTGAAAATGGGTAATATATAAAAATAACCAAATTTAAGGAGTTATTTTAAGAATTCACTCACAAATTTACCGGGTTTCACCTATTACAGCCCGTCAACGCGCTAAAATTATCTAACATCATCGCTTGAAAACTCGAGACATTGCACAACATTCCATTAAACAATAACAGAAATGAATATTTGACTATTTCTCAAGAGAACCCTAAGAGCTGGCCCCCAGGCCTTTCTGGTTTCGTCTTCTTCATTTTAGGCCTATGAATCTGTAACAAGCCGGCATGCCACCATCTGCTAAGTTTAATATGATAGAAGAAAAGGCCACAAAGAAAAGAAGCTACAAAGCATACATTTCAGCTACCACTGTACTAGATTTAGAAATGGACTAAAAACTGATAGGTAAAACAATATAATGTTATTTCACAGAGAGCCAGACGCTCACAGCAAGATTTCCCAAAAACAGGGGAGATATGTAAATGTGAAGCCAAGCTTACATTTTTTTACCTCATTTTCCCACCCTAAAGTCATTCCTCTCTCTTCGGAGCAAGGGAAACAGAGAAAACAGTCTCAAACTGCACTTGCTTCCCTTAGCAGTATGTCTAGATACAAAAATGGAAAAGAGGAGCTTTTGAGTTGATACTTCTTTAACAAAAATCTACTCAGACATGCCTCATTTACAGCGCGAGATGGGCTTTACAAATATTTCCACCGTTGAATGACAACTAGAGGAATTGCTGAAGCCAGCAGCAGTCTACTGCATCCTTCTTCAAGTCATCCTTCATTTTTTTCACCTGCTGCAAAGCCTGCTTCAAGTCCATTTTCTCTAATGGCAAATCAGAGAACTCCTTCAGAAACCGGTGAGCCCGGGCAGCACCTTTAGAAACATCACTGGGATCAGACACTCTCTTTCTCTTGGATCCCACCTGTAAAATAATCAACAGAACACAAGGTTCAGTTGATGGCCACCACCCAAAATAATTAAAAAGAAAAAAGGAATTTAAGGTAAATAACAACTTATAGAAGGATGGAGTCTGTAACATTATACACATGCCTAATATCCTTCCAGAACCAGCTTATTACTCTCAAAATGACAACTAAATAATATATCAACACAATGATATAGCCGAGCCCCAACATGGACCATCACAGAAAAAAGAGGGCTGAGTTTTCTGTGTCAGCATTCTGTCATCCTATCTACAGGTGGTGGCACTTATGATCTCATGAATTCATTCCACACCAGCCAAATGCAGCCAAACTCAAGTTAAGATGGAGATTTGCTGGAGATTTTTAGGACCGTAGAAAGAAAATAGAAGAAATTCAGAGAAAATTATGTATTAAGCTGATAGGATAGCAGGCTTTCGAGAGGTCTGCTAGCTCTCCTTTTAGAGGAAATCCTCTCTCCAAAATACCAAATGACTGCCTCTTCTCTCTCTATCCTCCCTTATATCCTCTAACTAACTTTGCACTAATCCCTATGCAATGATAACTAACCCCCACAGCACCAAAAGCCCACAGCAACAGCATAACAAATAAAAGATAACAATAAAAGGAAAATCCCCGTCTGATTAACCCAATTAACAATTATGTCCTTTTCTACTTGCCACTTTTGTGGTGTCTAGAATAGGTAAACAGGATTGGAGGTCTATCATTATCCCCCGCCCAAACATTCACTTTGTCCTCAAAGTGAAAATTAGGAAACTGATCCTTGATTAAGTCAGATTGCTCCCAAGTATCCTCAAAATCTAGTAAGCCTCTCCATTTGATTAGGACTTCAGGTATATTTCCTGATTCTTCCTTTTTTGGGCGCACATCCAACACACTTTCCGGTTCAACTATCAACTCCAGGTCTGCAGTAAGTCGGGTAGGAATGAGAGGTGAGACAATGGCAATTGCCACCACTTTTTTTAGAAACATGGAAAATTGGGTGCACTAGAGAACCCTCTGATAGTTTTAATCGATAGGCAACCTCTCCCACCTTAGCTTGCACTGGATAGGGTCCATAATACCGTGGACTAAGCTTTTCGTTTCTGTGCCTAGCCAAAGATTGTTGTCTGTTAGGCTGCAATTTGAGGTAAACCAATTCCCCCACTTGAAATTGAAGTTCCCTAGATTTTCCATCAGCCACCAATTTCATGTTGTCTTGTGCTTCTTTCAAATTCTGTTTCAACTCATCTATAATTGCATCTATTTTCTCCAATAATTGCTCCACTGTTGAGATAGTAGTAGAGTTTTGTCCATAACGAACTAGTGGTGGAGGATCTCTTCCATACAATAATTGGAATGGGTTAGATTTAGCTGATGTATGGTAGATAGTGCTGTACCAAAATTCAGCCCAAGCAACCATTCTACCCACTGGTTAGGTTTACGAAGCATCTTAAATATGTCTCTAGGCAGCGATTAACGACCTCTAATTGGCCATCAGTTTGTGGATGGTAGACTGTCCTGCATTTGAGAATTGTGCCCTACATTTTGAACAATTGGGTCCAAAAAAAGCTTAGGAATACTCGGTCTCCATCAGTAATGATTGAGTGTGGAACAACATGGAGTTTAACAATTTCCTTGACAAAAATAGCAGCCACTAATTGAGCATTAAAGGGATGTTTCAAGGCTATGAAAAGCCCATATTTAGTTTATCTCTCCACTACAACCAGGATTGAATCATACCCCTGCGATTTTGGTAACCCCTTTATAAAATCCATAGCAATATGCTCCCAAACCTGATTAGGAATTGTTATAGGCTGTAGAAGACCTGCAGGCAATAGCGCCAAGTACTTCTTCTGTTAGCAAACTGCACAAGACTCTACATAAATCTTAATCTCCTTCTTCATTCCCGGCCAATAAAATTCCTTGGAAAGTCTTTGAATAGTCTTAAGCAAGCCTGAATGTCCTCTTAAGGGGCTGTCATGATCTTTAAGTAGCTTAGGAATTAAGGCTGATTGTTTACTCAATACGTATCTGCCCTTATATAACAAATTCCCTTGAACCACAGTTTAACCTTCATGGGCAGAGTTCCCTGCCAAAATAGCTTCCTTAAGCCTGAAAAAATCTTCATCTTCAGTTACCTCTTTTTGTATTTCATCCAAATTGAAGGATGGTGATAATAAGAGGGTCGAAAACTCCAGATGTCTGGACAACGCATCAGCTGCTTTATTTTCCAAACCTGATTTATATTGTATTTCAAACTCAAACCCAAATAACTTGGACAACCATTTTTAACGCTCTACATTCACCAACCTTTGTTCTAAAAGATATTTAAGGCTTCTTTGGTCAGCCCTTACTATAAATCTCCTGCCCAGTAGATAAGGCCTCCACTTTTGTACTGCCAACACTATCGCTATCAACTCCCTCTCATAAACTGACTTTAATCTTTGGCTTTGTGGTAACATATGACTGTAATAGGCTATTGGACATTGTTGTTGCATCAACACTGCCCCAATCCTTACACCTGAAGCATCTATATCAATTATGCAAGGTTGTGTGAAGTCCAATAGTGCCAAAACAGGAACAGTAGTCATAGCTTGTTTCAATTTGACAAATGCTTCTTCAGCTTTCTCATTCCACCCAAAGCTATCTTTCTTGAATTGCTTTGTTAAAGGAAAAGCTAGACTCCTATACCCACCTACAAACTTCCTATTATATCCTGTGTAAGCGCAAGAAAACCCCTCACTTCCTTCAAATTTTTAGGAGTAGGCCATTGCTGCATTACCTCAATTTTAGAATTATCAACAGCTACCCCTTCAGCAGAAATTATTTGACCAAGATATTCCAATCTGGTTTGAGCAAACACACACTTTTTTAAATTGGCATATAATTGATGTTCCTCCGGGACTCTCAAAACAATCATCAAGTGATGTCAATGTTCTTCTAAACTCCTACCGTCAACTAGGATGTCATCAAAGAAAACCAACAGAAACCTCCTCAAATACTTCCTTAAGATATCATTCATCAAGGCTTGGAAGGTTGAAGGTGCATTGGTGAGTCCAAACGGCATTACCATGAACTCATAATATCCATCATGTATCCTGAAAGCTGTCTTGTGGATATCTTCAGCCTTAACTTGAATTTGATGATATCCTAATTTGAGCTCTAATTTAGAAAAGACACAAGACCCATGTAACTCATCTAGGAGCTCATTAATTACCGGAATGAGGCATTTATCTGGTACTGTGGCCTAGTTGAGTGCTCCATAATCCACACAAAACCTCCAGCAGCCATCTTTTTTCTTTACTAACAAAACTGGACTAGAGAAAGTGCTACTACTTGCTCGAATTAGACTAGCTGCTAGCATTGCTTGAACTGACCTCTCAATTTCATCTTTCTATACTTGTGTATAACAGTATGGTCGTACACTAATTGATTGAGTACCTTCTTTAAGAATAATGGCATGATCCCTTCCCCTGGTAAGAGGTAATCTAGATGGTAAATTAGACACTGCCCAAAACTTGTTAATGAGTGCTTCCACTTCTATAGGAATATTTAGAGAATTGGAATATGAAAAAATGGAAATTCTAGCAACATTCCTTGTCCCCCTCCTCTCATTGCTTTTATGAGGCTTTTAAGTTTTACTTGAGACTTACACAAACCAGGATCCCCCTGCAAAAACCCTGTCCTACCATCTACCTCAAATTCCATCGTTAGAGCCTTACAATCAAATTTAATAACCCCCAAATTCTCTAGCCATAGCATTCCTAACACTAGATCAATCCCCCCAAGATCCAAGGATAGGTAATCTTCTACTATCCTAATCCCCTGCAATGACAGAATTACTCCCTTACAAATTCCATACTCTTGACCGGATTTTCAGGACCTAGCACCACACCACAGTCATCTGTGTTATCTACTGGTAACCCAATTTTTCTTTACCAAGGCCCTTGAGACAAAATTATGGGTGGCCCTAAGTCTATCAACAAAATAACTTCTTCCCCTCCAATTATTCCTTTTAGCTTAACTATTTTAGGTGAAGAAAGCCCACTACAGAGTTCGTAGAGAGTTCTACCACCTTAGGATTAGGATTGTTACCTCCAGAAATTTTTACAGGGACATCTTCTTCCTCCAGCTAGTCCTCACTCTCATCCTAGACTACTAAGACATAGAGCTCTCTGAACCGGCATCTGTGACCAGGGGACAATTTTTTATCACAGTAGTAACAAAGCCCCTTATCTCTTTTTGCTTACAGCTCCACATTTGTCAGCTTTCGGAATTGTGTATCGTTCTTAACTCCAATATTTTTCTCTGACATTGTTGTTGATCGATAATTGAAGTTTCCAGAGATTTTTGGTGGAGCTATAGATATATTGCTAGAATTTCTTCTATCAGTGAAAGGGATTGTGGGCTTAAAATTCCTCAAGGCCATATTCTTGTATTCTAACCTTTGGGCCAACATCATTATTCAGTATAGGCCTACAGGCCTAAAGGCTTTCAACTCAACCCTTATATCAAGGCGTAATCCGTTAATGAACCGACCCTCTAATATTTGTTCTGGCAAGTCTTGCATCGACAATGAAACCTCTCCAACTGCCAACGATACTTTTTCATGGTTCCTTCTTTTCGAAGTGCTAGGAACTACTTTGATAATCAATCTTGATTCTCCCTAAAGTGCTCCAACAGAAGCCCTTTTAATTCTTCCCAAGTTCTGAAGGCTTGCCAGGAATTCTACCACAAGCAAACGCCTCCCCTTCAACAGATACAGCGGCGACCATCAATTTCTTAGATTCACTCATCCAATTTAGGGTGGGAAAAAAAGCTCCACGCAATAGACCTACTCATCTGGATCACCCCCCATCGAATGACAGCATCTCAACCCTCCGCATCTTGATTTCTCCTCAGTGGGAATCGCGGCCAAAAGTGCCTCCAGTCACCAGTGGAGGTACCAATGACCCTTCTCCAACCTCCCCCTTAGGTGTATTTGGTTTCTTTGCCAACAATGACGTGGTTCTGTCTTGATTTCCACGGAACTCCAGCGCCATAGCCTCCAACCTGTCTAAAATCACCGCCACATTCTTTTCAAGGAGATGGACTTTGGACATCCCATCCTTAACAGTGCCAATATCTTGCTGAAACAGTTGAACCTTCTCCTCCAACAGATCAAATCTTCCATCATCTTTCTTAGCCATCCCCAAGTAATCGCTCTGATACCAAATTGATAGGATTCACACTCACATAGAGGAGCAAACTCAAGTTTAGATGGAAATTTCCTGGAGACTTTAGAACATCAGAAAGAAAATAGAAGCAATTAAGAGAAAATTATGTATTAAGCTGATAGGATAGTAGACTTTTGAGAGGTCTGCTAGCTCTCCTTTTAGAGGAAATCCTCTCTCCAAAATACAAAACGACTGCCACTCTATCCTCCCTTATATCCTCTAACTAACTTTGCACTAATCCCTATGCAATGATAACTAACCCCCACAGCACCAACAGCCTACAGCAACAGCATAAAAAAGAAAAAAGATAACAATAAAAGGAAAAATCCCTCTCTAATTAACCCAATTCACAATTCTGCCCTTTTCTACTTACTACTTTTGTGGCGTCTAGAATAGGCAAACTAGATTGGAGGTCTATCACAATATCTCTTTCAGTTGGATACGTAATGTGTTCTTTTTCAACACTGGTTCCTTCTTTACTTCCTGCAAATCCTTGAAAAATGAAAATTTTTCATGCTTCAAATTGCATCCATTACATTGCCCAGAAGCTTACTTAACTCCAACAGGAAATTTGCTTGGGCATAAAAGTCCCACATGACATAAAAAAATGCCTCAAATGCAATTATAGCATACCTCAAAAGTTGAAGGTTTGTAGCATGAATTTCCAAAACCTATGATCAATACTGAAGAAATTTCTCCAAAATCAATTTATATACTAGATTGATTCCATAGACTACTACACTAAATCCTTCTCATATTAAGTCTAGTGCACTTAAATTATAATAGGTGGATTTTCTTGTACTCCTTACCAATTCATCAGCATCATTATCATTACATTGCCAATATTAAATCGTATCCATTTGAATTCAGCTCATTAACATAAACAGCACTTCCACGATAAAATTTACGAACTGACAATGCAATAAGCTAAGGCTTGTAATAGGCATTGAGAGATAACTAAAGACAAACCTCTTCTTTAGCATCATTTGGAAGAACAGCAGAAGGTGAGAAATCTTCCAATTCAGCAGCTTTTCCTCTAGCAAGGGCAACAACACTTTCAGGGAAATTTGCAAATTCTGCAACATGAATGCCAAAACTTTGATCACAAGCCCCTGGTTCAACCTGAAAGTGTGTGCAGATAGAGAAGCATCAAGGGATGCAGTTTTCGTCAACAAAGTATGTGAATCTAGCACCAAAATTAGCAAAGGGTAAAACAGAAAAGAAACATTTTGCAGTATATTAATTGGTGAACATTATTTGTCTCCCAATTTTGTTAAAATGGGTAAGCTTCAAAATTTATTGATGCAGATCTGCAATTCTATATACAACTTTACAACATAAGTTTTTTCTTGTACTATGAGACCAGACAACTACTTTACTTGGTCACTTATAATTTAAGAACTATACGTGCAAACATGCAAATAAAAAAAATAATAATTCAAAATTCTCAACAGTTAAAAAATTAAAGCATGAAATACAGGTAGAGAGAAATTAGACATGCACATGTTTCACAAGAAAATCTCATGAAGTAAATTGAAGAATATTTTTGATGATATATTGCCAATTATTATTGATAATTTCAAGCTACAATGGTCATAATACCACATAACATTATAAAAATAAATAAATAAATAAGAGAAAGGGAACCAATTTTTTTTTTTAAAATATCTCCCTTAAAGATGATTATAAGCCAAATTTTGAACTACAAATCTTTTTCCTTCACTTTTCTGCTACCCTACTGGAATAAGAGTTAACTTGCTAATTGGTATCTATAATTTTTTAAACCAAACAGATTCAAGTGTGGCCAAGGCCCGGCATACTTAGCTGAGTACCTCATTTTATGAAGTCCCAATGCCCAAAGCAGGGCATAACTGACAATTTGACCATGTGTAAAACGATTTCTTAGGCCAACAGCTAAAGCAATCCCAACCACACCCAAATAATAATAAAGTCACAATTCCTCTATAGTGGCAGTAGCATGGGCCCACTTAAGCCAGATTCACATCCTTGGGATTTTCTCCTAAACAGGAAGAAGACTTCGCTAGTGAGATTAAAATTTACATTGCAGCATTCTAAAATCTAAATCAAGAATGCAAAATGATAGAAACTCAGGAAGCAGAATAAAACTATAACAGATTTGCACGAAAATATATATATATCGAAATTTAAAAAAATATATATCAATAGCAAGCCATTCCAGATTCCTCATAATCCTGAAAACAACCTTATACATCGAGTCAATAAGACTACGTACCTTGTACAACATAGTCAACTTGCGACTTGCCGAGTCAATGTATGCACTAACATGATAGTTTGCCACACCAACAACTTGCTTAATATCCAATTCATGATTGGCATTTGGATTAGCTAATGCAGTCAATTCATGGAAGTGCGTTGCAAACAAAGTAGGTGCTCGGATCACTTCAACAAGGTGCTCACATATGGCCCAAGCTAAACCTGATAACCAAAGCAAAATATGATGCAATTCAATTATAAACATATGGAACAACTAACCAAATTATTTACTAAACTTTCATATGGAACAACCTTCTCCAAGGGGCAAAAGAAGATATTGGAAACAACTAGAAAAAAATTGTTTCTATCCCAAAGTTATGGTATATCAGCAAATTAAGGGTTCTAACGCAATGCATACAAACCCATTCAATTTATTAGAGAATTCAACTTCCATGTTTGAAATTTAATTGAAACATAACATACAACCAAGATTATGCCTTTCCACTGTAAAATGTTAACAGCTAAAAAGGCCAGTATCGTTAACATCCCTAGGGAATTCAGATTTTAGTTACAATGCTAACTTAATTTAGCCCAACCAAATGGGCTTACTCCCCCACCCTGCATGAAACAGGCAGAGCCACATTGTACAGGTATTGGATGCTAAAGGCTTGGATAGGCATTCATGGGTACCAAAAAGTTCAACTCTCATCACCAAAACAAGTTCAAAAAACAAGTGTTGAGTCATCCTGTTGTACATTCTTTAGTGCAGGTAGCTCTCAATTTCCACATCTCTTACAAATAACAGAAGTTGTTGTAATGAAAATTTTCTCCCCTTTTAGATTCTTCCCTTTGACTTGTCCACTAGGATTCAATCCACTACACTCATGTACCACCAGCTCATCATCTACTTTTGGGTTCCACTTTTGGGTGCAGCTACTTGTTTCCAAATCAATACTCAGAACACTCATTTTCTGAAAATAAATTTTACATTCACACTAACCTTGAGGAAATTTACTAATGATAAGAAATGAAGTAATTAAATTAACAAAAAGCTACACTTACAAAGTCTGTACACAAAGTTCATATACAAAGTTGATATGGCATCAAGTGAATGAATGATGAATAAAATAAAGTCAATATAATAAATATTGATGAGTGATATGGTATTGAATGAGTGATGCGGATCAACTTTGTAAACAAACTTTATAAGTATAGGATTACTCTTAAATTAAATGTTATTACTTCACCCATTCATCTCAAAAAATAATCATTAATTTAGATATGATTTAAACACCCTTAACTTCCTTGAATGGATTTTAAGATGCCTAACAAAAGGAAATCTAGTCCAATTGTCAAATCACTCAGATTCCAATCCTTTGTAATCTTCACTTCGTTGAATGCTTGAAATGATCTACGAATTAGATCAATTAGCAGAGTTTACCCTTCAATTACTCATGGGAGACTGCCAATAAGATTTTCTAGATGGCTTCATTTTCTTCAAATTTTCTAAGTAATTGCTCTTGAAATGATGGAAGTACACAGGTTTGGGTTAACCGAGGTTGACTTGGTTAAAGTAAAAAGGCACATGTTCTGCCTAGATGAAAAAGAAAGGTACGAGCAATCCAGGCATGCTTAGTTGAATGAAAGATAGAAATAAATCATAGAGATAGAATAGAAGAAAGTCTAATGATTTTATCACATCAGAAAAATAATAATATACAAGATGAATATACGGAGAATGCCGAAAATAGATGCTATAATTCATAGGTGAAAAACGTAAAACTAACAAAGGAGACAAAAGGATATTCTAGTGATATGGCAGCTGTGTAGAGAAACTAATTGAATTTTAATTCCGTATATCAGGTGGAGTGAGTAAATAGGTTTTCCAAGTCTGAATTTGAGTGCAAATAGCTCCAACCTTATTTTTCAAATTCTTAATTTCTCTCCCAATAAAATTGTAACACACAGAAAAAACTTGAAAGTCTTAAGGAAAGGGTCCACGAGTTAAACAAACCAAATCCATCATAAGTTGATGTTCCACGGCCCAACTCATCAATGATTATCAACGACTTATAAGTAGCTCCCTTCAATATTGATGCAGTTTCAAGCATTTCTTGCATGAAGGTAGAAACTCCACGTAGCTTTAAAAAAAAAAAAAAAGAAAGAAAAAGAAAAACACACACACACAAAAGAAAACATGTTAGATCCTTCTTCTTATGACAATAAACACAAATCTATACTGTAAGATAATAAATGTCCGGCATTTGTAATTATGATTAAGCAAAACATTGAATAGCTAGAACACATAATGTTTAAAATTCATGTCCTAAGCAAGGATGTGTACTTAGGAGAGCTTCTAAACACCATGCTATCACCTGGATGTCTTTTTCAATTACAAGAACTCTGGATGCACTTGTCCGGATACTACGGTTGAAGTATAAGAAGATAGTGCTCATAGAAGCATAGACCAAAAATGGCATGAAATTTTCAATATTTTTTTTTTATCATTTAGGTAGTCTTGCGTAGCACTTTCATTGAACAGTATATTGCAATAAATGGGTTCATTAAAACGGTGCTCCTAAAACCTGACAACGGCCAGCCCATTACCCCAAAATAGCAAACAGATCTACCCACTATTCACCAAATTTAATTCAGTCAACCAAATTGGCTAAATATGAAGAGCTAGTTTACTTTTAAAAAAAGTTGATCAACAAGGGATGCTATTATTCATAACCTTTATATTTGCCACCAGTCTTCGATTTAGATTGGAAAACCAGGAGATTAAACA